>CM076574.1:1096778400-1096907300 GCA_034641835.2 Pinus albicaulis | reverse complement strand
AGAGTTTCCAAATTCGGCATTCGGCATTCGCATTGGCATTTTTTGAAAGAGGCGACATTTGACATTTCACAACTACAATGCTTTCAAACATTGAGTTTCACCCCAACGAAACATCCATATGACGATGAGTGAGAGCGTGGAGCATATGGTTTAGTTGGCATTGCCATTTTTCTTCTAGATATGATAATAGGATATAAGTTGATGTGGATGTTGGCATTGGCAGAAACCTCTCACTTTCGCGTTGGCATATGTCCCTTTCGGGGACATATTTTCGGCCTTTGATATGTAACCAGGCCACAGACTTTGGCCTTTGCTATTGAATTACGCCAAGTCACTCACCTTTCGGCTTCCACTATTTGTGGTCCGATGTAGAACTCAGGCTCCAATATTTCGGAATCCACCCAATTGTAATCAACTTTTACTACTATACTAGACTCTCGTCATTACATGCTCAACTAGCCAAATACGATTAACAAATTTGTAACTTGGTAGATCACATATCATGTATTTTGTATTTAGTTCAAAAAAACATAACATTTCGGATAAACCCTTCACTCATTTTCTAGAACAGAAAACCATAACCAATATATTTCAAAATGACATTTAAATTTGACATTTCAATGTAATTTGGCATTCAGCATTCGACATTCAGCATTTTTCGAAAGAGGCGAGAAGTTTGGTGACATACCCGAGCGGGGATGGCAGGAGCACCACGGCGGACGACAGGAGCACCACGAGCGGGGATGGCAGGAGCACCACGGCGGACGGTAGCAGCAACAATGCAGACACAGCGAAAAAACACGCGCGCACAATGAAAACTGTAAACTTTCAAAACTCGCGGAGGATTTATTTATAGAAAATAGTTCGGCCGAACTATTTTAAAAGTAAAACTTCGGCCGAACTCATAGTTCGGCCGAACTTTTGTTGCCGGTTTTCCAACCTCCGGTAAAAATTCTGTTTGCCCGCGCCGTCAGTGTGCCGTCAATCTAAATGGAATCACGAGTTTGGCCGAAATTTATAAGAAAGTTCGGCTGAAATCTTGCAAAGTTCGGCCGAACTTTGAAAAATGTTCGGCCGAACTATTGTTGAAAAAAATTTTCCGCCCCCGATTCTCACAAAAGTGTAACCCAGCTTCACGTTTCCGCCCATATATACATGTTTCTTTATTTATGTAGGAATTTTATTATGGGAAATTTAATAATTAATTGATTAAGATTGCAACGAGAGATTAAGGGGAGAAATAAATATATATTTCATTTAGTTACAAAAATACTTATTAATGTAATTTTATACTGGAAGTTATGAAAAGTAAATGAAACAAACTTTGAAACATTTGAAAGAGCATATAAAGGTTTATTTGGAGGGATTTTTGGGGAAAGTATTTTTGGCATAAGTTTTTTGAAAAGTTGGAGGATGGTAGCTTTGACGAAGAATATTTTAACTACTACAACCATCTTGTACATGCTGCAACTGGTCTCCTTCATTAAACTTTGAGATTTTATTAATAATATTATAATTCATTTAAATACTTTCTTCCATAGTGTTTTATTTACTTTCAATTTTACTCATTAGTTCATTGTTTCAGAATGGTGGCTTAACTTGATCCAGATTCAAGTTAAACGAGCTCCATGGAAATGTAGCCCAAGAAGGGTGAACTCCATCATCATCCATTGTGTTATGTGATTGTTGTGTTATATTGTTGCATTTAATTTATTGTATGTGAGTTTTTAATTTTTAATTAACTTATAATTTGATCATCAAGAACACATGAAACTTGACAATTTAATCGATTCACAAATGGTTAACTTGAGCCAATCCTTAAATAAATTTTTAATACTGATGAGAGAGCTTGCATAGAAATAACAATTTTTCCCATAAAAGTTTAACTCATTTTAGCCAAGGATGGATAATTCTTCTATTGGTTCTATAGCTATTGGTTGTTGAATTTGTGCAAGGAGAATTTAATAGTTTGCCAAGTTTATGTGTGAAGGAGAAGGTCAAAATTGAGATCTGAAATCTCAAATCACAACAAAGAAGCTTTGTATGCACTGCAAGTGTGATGAAAACTTCATTAAGTGATGTTTTAAGTCAATCTTCCTTACAAAATCTATTTGATAAAGAGATGTTGCATAAGCTCTACATCATGATTGATAGGATGCAAGAGAAGTATGAAGATAGGAGGAAGAGCATTAAACTTCAGGAGCAGTTGATTTCCATGAAGGAGGAGAAGCAAGAGCTTCTTGAAAAGATGCATGAGATGGAAACTCAACTCCATATTGAAAATGAAAACTTAGCAAGGATGCATGAGATGGAGACTTAGCTCCATGATGCCAAGGAAGCCTTATCCAAGCATGTTCTTGAAGAAGAGGTAAGAAATTCAAGTTTATCTTCAATTTCCTCTCAATATGAATGTGTAGGTTCTTTTGAAAGACACACTAGAGGAATAGGGTCCAAATTATTGATGAAGATGGGTTATGATGGTAAAGGATTAGGAAAACATGCACAAGGCATAGTTGAGCCATTTTTTATTGAGGAAAGGCCTAAGTATTTGGGTCTTGGTTATGGACAACATGATGGAGAAATCTCTAAAACCAAGGAGGTACATGAAGGTGTTCTAAGAAGAGCTTTCATTTCATATTCATTACCTCAAGCTTGTGAATATTGTGTTCATGATGAATGCAAAAGTTTTACATCCACTTTGCAAGAAGGTGCTCATAAGCATGCTGCTAATGAGAATGGCGAACAAGAGGATGTTGAAATCTATACATTCATTGAATGCATTGTTGGCATTCCAAAGAGAGCCACTACCTCATCAAATTCACCTCCTCAAGAAGGCGACAAAGGTGAATGTTCAAGGTATAAATCTTCTTTTAATCAAGTTGATTTTGATTTTGATAAACATGGAAAATTCTTACATAATATTTGGAGAAAAGTGGCATGTTCATTTTTTGGTTTGGATAACCATAATATTTTGAGGTGTTGGAAGAAGATAGCCATGAACAGGAAACAATGAAGGCAAAGGAGGCAGAAAATTGAAAGCCAAAGACAAATAAAACCATGTTGAAAAGAAGATGCAATTTTTTTGCACTCATTTCCATAGGCAAGGTCATCTTGTAGACAAGTGTTGGAATTTGTATCCAGAAAATCATCCACGACATTTGAAGAAGGTGTAGAAAGAGAATGGAAAGAATGGAAAAGAAGATTCCCTAATTGGTGTGGGTCAATATGATTCACATGATGATGATGTGCAGCTGAAAGAAGAACCATTGAAATGGTTTGGTAAGAGATGGTTACATTTCTTATCCAATTAAGAATTTGCACGTCTTTTGATGTTGATGCATTTATTTGCCAATGGAATGCATGTTTCATGTTTAAACCAAGAAGGTGATTGAAAGTGGAGTATGTTGACTCACTTTATTGCAACAAAATTTGTTCATTTAATCTTTAAGTACATGTACATATGAATGAAGTTCTTGTATGTTGGGTATGTGTTATATTCTTTCCACGATTGGCCCCACACGCTGTATGTTGCGTCGGGCGTAGCTGGGGGGTCACGAGGGGCGAAGCAGTCCCCACCGTTGGGGTCCGGGGCAGCACCCCGGCCAAAATTTGTTTTTTGTGCGGACCCACTCATAGGCGGATCCGCCCATGGTTTTGTGCATGGTTTTGCACATGGTTTTGGGGTTCGATGGTTTTCGGCCCCTGGTATTTTGTAGATCCGGTCAAGGGAACTACGGTTATGTTCTAATCCACGGTTAATGGATTGGGGTTTATGTATGCTTCGGCATGTATATATATGTGTTGTAACACTAAAAGGAATATAATGAAAAATCAAGCTGGTCGTCCCGATTTGGGATCCAGGGGAAAATCTCTGTGTTTATCCGTTTTATGTTTTATGCTCTCGCTATTGTTTATTTTCTGTTATAAGATTCGTGTGTAGATAATTTCTGTTCAGGGTTAAAACCTACATTTGGTATCAGAGCTGTTTCGGCTTCAAGGGGACGCCTTTGTTGTTGAGGGTTTTTTGCTTGGGCCTGTGGTAGACCCTGTGTAGTGGGAGATCTGCGGGATCGATTCTTGCGGTGAAAGAATATGGCGAGCGGCGGAAAGATAGAGATCGAGAAATTTAATGGTCAGAGTTTTGAGTTGTGGAAGCTCAAGATGGAGGATCTGCTGGTGGATAAAGATCAATGGATCGCGGTAGATCCAGGTACTAAACCAACGGCAATGTCAGATGAAGACTGGAAGAAACTGGATCGGAAGGCTAAGAGCACAATACGGTTGTGTGTCTCAGATTCAGTATTGTTGAATGTATCTGGGGAAGCTACGACGAAGAATTTGTGGGAAAAACTTGGGACTTTGTACTAATCTAAGTCTCTGGTGAATAAGTTGTTCCTGCGGAAAAAGTTGTATAACCTGAGGATGAAGGATGGAGACTCGGTGACAGAGCATCTGAACGCCTTCAATACTGTGGTAAGTCAGCTGTCATCTGTTGATATTAAAATATCAGATGAAGATAAGTGCATCAGCTTGTTGTGTTCTCTACCAGATTCATGGGACAGTCTGGTTATTGCAATAGGTAGCAATACAACTACCTTGAATTTTGATGACATTGTCTCAGCCTTGCTGTCGGAGGAAATGAGACGGAGAAATATGGAGGGTCAAAATGGAGATGCCTTATCCGTACGAGGAAGGTCCCAGAATAGAAACAAGAATAAGGTTTCGAGTGGGAGATCTAAATCTAGAGGGAGATCTAAATCTCCTGGAAAGTTTGTAAAGGTGTGCTGGAAATGCGGAAAGGAAGGGCACTACAAAAAGGAATGCAGATCTAAAGCTCCTGAGAAAGGAAAGGGATCTCATGAAGGTCCTTCTGCAGAGGCAAAAACCACCTCGGATGAAGGTGGGGATGTGTATTTGGCTTCTTCTTCAAATACACATGTAGATCATGAGTCATGGTTGATCGACTCAGGTGCATCCTTTCACTTCACTCCCCATAGGGAGTGGTTCTGCGAGTATGAGAAATATGATGGTGGTGATGTCTTCCTAGGGGATGATAGGAAGGCCAGAATCGTCGGACGTGGAAAGGTCAAGCTGAAGCCGCAAGGTGGAAGGATTAGAACACTCGGGTGTTCCCGTATATTCTCAGACAATGGAAATATGATTTCGTAAGCAAGATGGATGATGGTGTAAAAACAAAGGTTCGAGAAAGATGTACGTGATGGTTCGGGGAGCACTGTGCAAGATGGTTCGGGAGTTCTCATGAACTCAGATATGCCATGAGCGTTATTGATGTAGTAACAAGCCGTGTTTTGAAAGGGGACAAAGCCTAGTCAAGCCAGAGAAAGACTGTTATGGCATCAAAGGCTTGGACATATTGGAGAGAAGGGCCTTCTGACATCAAACATAGAGATGGTATGGTAGAAGGTATGTCTAATTGTTCTAGATTTCATTTCGTGAACATTGTATAGGAAGAAAAATCGGTGAGTTTTCCTTCGTGCTAAGAGGGTGCAACCAACTTATTAGGAACTGCACAGATGCATTTGACCTCATGTCAGTTCCATCACTGGGAAAGTCCGTGTACTATGTTTCATTCATAGATGACTTCTCAAGGAATACATGGATATATTTCTTGAGGAAGAAATCTGAAGTCTTTGACAAATTTAAAGAATTTAAGGCTCTGGTGGAAAACCAGACAGAGAAGAAGATAAAGGCGTTGAGGACAGATAATGGTGGGGAGTTCTTCAAGAAGGAATTTGAAGAGTTCTGTAAGAAGTGTGGTATAGCACGGCAGAAGACTACTCCATACACACCTCAGCAAAATGGAGTTGCAGAAAGAATGAATAGAACACTGATGGAAAAGGCAAGAAGCATGCTCAGTGGTACCGGGTTAGGACAAGAATTTTGGGCAGAGGCAGTGGAGACTGCATGTTACTTAGTTAACAGATCACCTTCATTAGCGTTGGAGGATAAGACCCCACATGAGGTATGGACTGGAAAGAAACCTTCTCTTTCACATCTAAGGGTTTTTGGATGTGATGCATATGTACATGTTCCAAAGGAGAAAAGGACCAAGTTGGATAATAAATCTGAAAGGTACATCTTTATTGGGTATAAGGATGGTTTAAAGGGTTACAAGCTTTGGAACCCAGAAAAAAGGAAGGTTGTGTACAGTCGAGATGTGGTGTTTAGAGAAGTGAAAGATGTTGTTAAACATGAATTCCTACCAAAGGAACCTGAGAAGATAGAGTTTGAGCTAAAGGAGGATGAATCAAACTCTACAACAGAAGAAGACTCAGAAGATGATGAGCCACAAACTCCAGCTTTAAGAAGATCAGTTCGGGAAAGAAGGCAACCAGAAAGGTATAGTCCATCTGCTTTCTGTTTAGGTTTTGCCTTAACTATAACTGATGATGAACCCAGAACTGTCAGGGAGGCAGTCGATTCAGAGGATGGAAAACTCTGGAAGGAGGCCATGGTTGATGAAATGGCATCCTTGCACAAAAACGATGCATGGGATCTGGTGGAGTTGCCGGCTGGAAGGAAGCCCATTGGGAGCAAATGGGTGTTTAAGAAGAAGACGAATGTAGAAGGCAAGGTGGAGAAATACAAAGCTCGATTGGTAGCGAAAGGTTATTCCCAAGTGCCGGGAATTGATTTTGGTGATATTTTTTCTCCTGTTGCCAAAGTTACTTCTATTAGATTACTTTTATCTGTTGCTGCTGCATTTGATTTTGAGATAGAACAGATGGATGTGAAGATAGCATTTCTTCACAGGGATCTAGAAGAGAAGATCTACATGAAGCAACCTGAAGGCTTTATGGTGAAGGGTAAGAAAGAACTAGTATGCAGGTTGAAGAAGTCTCTGTATGGGTTAAAACAGTCACCAAGGATGTGGTATCAGAAATTTGATACCTATATATAGGGACTTGGCTTCACCAGAAGCAAGGAGGATCACTGTGTTTATTTTAAATTAATTGGTGACCGTGTTATTTATTTGGTCTTGTATGTGGATGATATGTTTTTGATTGGAAATGACAAAGAAATTATCCAAGATTTGAAGACCCAACTATTCTCCAAATTCGACATGAAGGATCTTGGTGCTGCAAACTATATTTTGGGCATGGAAATTAAGAGATATCGGGCAAAGAGGAAGCTCTGGTTAAACCAGAGGAAGTATGTCGAGACTATATTGCAGAGGTTCAATATGCAGGATAGTAAACCGGTGAAGGTTCCTATTCCCGTAGGTGTAAAGCTGTCTGCTGAACAGTGTCCCAAGACACAAGAAGAAGAGGAGTATATGTCCCGTGTTCCATATGCAAGTGCAGTGGGTAGCTTGATGTATGCAATGGTCTGTACTAGACCAGACATTGCACATGCAGTGGGAGTATTGAGCAGGTTTATGTCAAACCCAGGGAAGGAGAATTGGACAGTAGTGAAGCGGGTTTTCAGATATTTACGTGGCACTAGTGATTATGGCTTGTGCTACCAGGGAAGACCAAGATTGGAAAGAATGTTGGACATTCATGGTTTTGTTGATGCAGACTGGGCTGGAGATCTAGACCAAAGAAGATCTACAAGTGGGTATGTGTTTAGCCTATTTGGAGGCGCAATCAGTTGGATGAGTAAAAGACAGTCTGTAGTGGCTCTTTCAACTACAGAGGCAGAATACATAGCAGCCACTCATGCAAGCAAGGAAGCAGTTTGGTTGCAGAGATTGTGTTCAAGTATGGGGTTGGTACAACAAGCTATAAGGATAGACCGTGATAGCCAAAGTGCAATTTTCTTGGCTAAGAACCCTGCTTATCATTCAAAGACAAAGCACATTGATGTTCAATATCACTTTGTTAGAGATATGGTTGAGGCTAAAAGGGTGTTGCCGGTAAAGGTGGACACTTTGAAGAATGTTGCAGATGCATTGACGAAGTCTGTGAGCACTCAGAAGTTCTCTTGGTGTAGAGAAACAATGGGTGTTGAAGAATTGGGCAAATGACTCAGCTCTCTTGTGGCCCCCCGTGGAAAGAAAACAACAAGTGGGAGAATGTTGGGTATGTGTTATATTCTTTCCACGATTAGCCCCACACGCTGTATGTTGCGTCGGGCGTAGCTGGGGGGTCACGAGGGGCGAAGCAGTCCCCACTGTTGGGGTCCGGGACAGCGCCCCGGCCAAAATTGGTTTTTTGTGCGGACCCACTCATAGGCGGATCCACCCATGGTTTTGTGCATGGTTTTGCACATGGTTTTGGGGTTCGATGGTTTTCGGCCCATGGTATTTTGTAGATCCGGTCAAGGGAACTACGGTTATGTTCTAATCCAGGGTTAATGGATTGGGGTTTATGTATGCTTCGGCATGTATATATATGTGTTGTAACACTAAAAAAAATATAATGAAAAATCAAGCTGGTCGTCCCAATTTGGGATCCAGGGGAAAATCTCTGTGTTTATCTGTTTTATGTTTTATGCTCTCGCTATTGTTTATTTTCTGTTATAAGATTTGTGTGTAGATAATTTCTGTTCAGGGTTAAAACCTACATTGTACTTATGATTGTACTTGTGAGAGAGTTGAAGAATTGTATACATGCATGAGAGTTTATGTGTATGAACAGTGGAATTTTGATGGTTTCATTATGCTTGAGCATGCATGAGTAATTGACTTGTGTTGGTCGATTGCTTTGTTTAACATGTATGTTGTCAACTTGAGAGTGTTGATCATTTGCGCATGCATGAGTGTCGACATGTGTTGGTTGATTGTATGTTGCATGCATGTCATATTGAATTGGAAGAGTTGATTTTTTCTCCGAAGATGAAAAGGAGATGTTTCATGAGATGTGAAATTATTTTTCTTTTGGGAAAATAATCAACAATTTGTTACACATGCTTATTCTTGACTTGAGATTCATTCTTTTGAAGAGGCATGTTTTTGTCGACTTGTGTTTGGTCGATAAGTTTTGACACCAAGATGTAAGATTACATGGCGATGTTCACATGATGTGAAATTTGTTTCTTTGAAGGAGCAAGAGGATATGCCGTCAAGTTATGTTTCTTGCATTTGTGTTTGTGACAAGATGTCAAATTTTTTTTACGTCCATTGTAGACATTTTATGTGTTGACGCAAGAAAATAAGGAGATGGCGAATGCATTCTTCTAGATGTGGAATTTGGAACCATGGAGGTAAAATAATGGTTATTTCTTTTCTTGTTTTTACTGATGTTGGAAGCTATTTGTTGTAGTTCATTCATTGTGCAAAGGATGAACATAATTCTCAATGTGAAGGCACCGATGAATCAATTTGGTACATCAAAAGTATTATAACAATAAGCAGCCAACAAGTGTTGGATTGGGTCAACAACAAAAGGAGAATAGTGGTTGAAGAGCCAAGCCATTTGCAGGGCAATGCAAGGCATGTCAATGGACAAGTGGTTTTCATAGTGATTTCTCCAAATAGAATAAATACGATAAAACTTGAGAAATAGAAGAGTGTTCAACACTCATGAGATAACCAGCTTTTGTGGGTCCAAAAGCATGTCAGTGGGAAGGAGTGATCAGAATCTGGATCAGGGGCAAAAATTAGCTCAAAAATTAAAGTGCTCAGAATTGCACCAAACTAGAATAAAAGCGACTGACCCGTTGCAAGGAATCCAACACAACTTGTTTCATTGAAAACCGAGTTCATATGAAGGAGTTATGGTCTGTTGATCGTCATTCAAAACAAGCAAATTTAAAAAAAAATATTGCGGAATAGGTACAGCTGATGACATGGCAGTCCAGTCAGCATACAAATAATCTTCTTTAGTTTTTGTCCAATGGGACTGTGAAAAGTGTCACTGCAAGATTCGCTAATTTAGACTGTGAAGGTAAAAATCACACATTATCCTCCAAGATTGAATGTGGGTTCATAAATTTTCATGTGCTAGAATTATTTTTAATATATAAAAGTGAATTAATATAGTATATATATAAATATATATTTAATAGATTATATATTTTTTTAAAATCATATATATATATATATATATATATATATATATATATATATATATATATTTTCAAACTTTATTATTATTAAAATTCCATATTTAAATTTAAAACCATGACATTTCATTAAATTCATATTACAAAGGATTTAATCAAGTTTGGGTGATACGCTGATATGGTGGGCATTAAAGTTTTTATGGTGGAGGAATTAACGTAATAAGCATAGGAGGTGTATCAAATTATAATAGAACCATAGTCCATATGCGTAAGTTTTAATGTAATGGTGTAATAATCCAAGGTTTGCAAAAACGTGAATATATGGGCTGAGGTCAGGGTTCGATCTCATGATCTCCCCCATAGCACTCCAACCTTCAAACACTGCACCATAGCTTTCAAATTTGAAAATGGATGCACAGAAATTATATTTAATCACAGTGCGGATTTCGAGGGCAGAGGAACGGAGAGGGGTCAACCCTCTTTCGCATAGAACCTCACCATATGACCTTGGTTAAGCGCCCAGTTAAGTGCGGATTAGTGCGCACTTAATACCTAGTTAATCTGTAGTTAGCATTGATTAAATATGAGATTAAGTTGGCAGAAATTTTGGAGGAATCTTCAAATCCGACGCCACTTCCAGATTTGGTGGAGCTAACTGGCATTTTTCTAGATTTAGAGGCAGAATCTAGGGAAAAATTTAATGAGGCTTATCTTGGTCAACGTTCAACCAATTTTTACTTAAGGATAGTCATTCTTATCAGATTGGGATTCTTTGAATCCATGGGAACAACTTGCAGAGGCAATGGAGCTCATATCCATGTGTTTTTGGTCGTTTGAAAATTTTTGAAGCCAAGGGCCACCAAGAGGGAAGGCCATGCCCAGATCAGCTAAAGGCCAATTTTAGTGAATGAATAGTCAAATTTTTATGTATTTGATGCTCTGAAAATATTGGTAAAGTTTATAGAGGCGTTGGAGCATACCTGCAGGTGATTTTTTCACTTTCGATATTAAATAATCCCATGGCCAACGGGGTTGGAGGTCTAGCCTAGAGGAGTTGGTAACCAAATTGGATAACCGTTTTTGGAGTTTTCATGTTCTCTGAAGCCAATGAAATATTTAGAAAATCCATTGGAGTATCACATATGCTTGTAATTAGAATTTTGACTCATAATCCCAAGAGGGCATAGCTAGTTAAATCAGGTCCATGGAGATGTAGCCCAAGAGGGGTAAACTCCATCATCATCCATTATGTTATGTAATTGTTGTGATTTATATTTATACATTTAATTCGGTGTATATGAGTTTTTAATTGTTAATTAACTCATAATTTTATCCTCAAGAACACATGAAACATGACAATTTAACCCCTTGACAAATGATTAACTTGAGCTGGTCCTTATATACATTTGTAATACTGATGAGGGATCTTGCATAGAAATAACAAGTTTTCCCATATTCAGATCATAACTTGATTATTCATTATTCTTGAATACATTAAATGATTTTAAATTTTGGAATACTTGATATATGAGTTTTTAAAATCATAATTTGAATTTATTTGTTCAAGGTTTAATTCCATAAATATAGATTTAGGGTTATGATTTTCTCCTTTGGATTTTTCTTATATTGTAGGGTTTCCAAACGAGTTACTAGATATAGATATATGAGATAAATACCTACCACGTTTTTGCGAAGACGAAGACAACAATCCAATTGAACATGTGCTCCTATTTAATGATTCCCTTCCTAGGATGGGGGTCGAACATGAGGACATGTGAATGCAATTATTCATGACGTCGTTTGAAGGTAGAGCTTGACAGTGGTATCAAAAACTGCCTCCCACATGTATTTTATCTTTAAAGGATTTCCATACAATTTTATATGAACATTATGCAGCTATGTATCCCTCTAGTTTGCTTGCTGGAAATTTGTGTTGTTTACTAGATGAAATTTGTGATGATTCTCATTTAGCATTTCAAGAATATGAATCTTATATTAATGATGAAATAGTGAGTTGGAAAGTTGGTGATTCTAATGAAAAATTCTTACCCTCTATTGGTTTACTAAATGAATTTTTAGATGGACTAGGTGTAACATCTAGTGTTGAATGCTAATAAAACATTAAAGAATCTAATAGTTTTACCACCAATGTGTTGAGGCCTCGAAATTCGCTGCAACAACATGGCGGATGACCACCCAGTCCAGACCTTAAAGTAGTTCCTTTTCTGTTTGGAATGGTGGCTTCGACTGGTTTAACTAGGTCCAATTAACTTCTCTCAATATCCATTGGCTTAAAATATGACTTTTATCTATCAATGGGAAAGAGACATCATATCATTTCTCTTTCTGATTGGATAAGAAAGTGATCCTTAAGCTAATTTGGGCTTAGCCAAGCCACAAATAAAATTTTTCCTCTTTGGGGAGAAGACTCTTTAGAGATGTATAATTTAATCTAAATGCAATATTATTCTAAGATGCAAGAAAAAGAAACCATTTTAATCCTATCTGAATTAGGCAGATATAGATCTATCCCAACTGAGAGCAAGATGTTTTAAATAATTGAGATTTAAATATGTTTGTTTTAAATGAATATCAAGCTAACGAAGTAGTTCAATTAATTGATATTGTGAATACCAAACAAATTCTATCTAGAGACCTCTTAACTAAAATAATCAATCAACAATGCTCAGGAAGTAGTTCTCAAAATGATATTGATTATTTAATCAGTAACTTGAATAATTAAACAATAACATGCGGAAATAATTCACAACATATCACTATTCAATAAATCAGTTTTATAAGATAGATTTCTAAGTAAATAGTTACTCATAAATCAAAATGTAACCCATAAGAGTAGAGACAAATAATAACATAAATTGAAGAAAATTACTCATACCAACAGAAGTGCACAAGTATGCAAATAAATTGACACATTCATGTTATCATAAAATGAAACCAACATTTAAAATAATAGTATTATAAATACCAATTTACTAAGTCCATTTCTCTAGCTCCGGTCTCTAACATTCTTTTACAATGCTTGAACTTATGCTTTCAAAATCAAAGCTATAGTAGTGTAAGACTTTGTTTATTATATATAACTCAGAATGTAAAAGAAAATTTTCAATAATCTCCAGATATGAGATTCCTCTCGTCCCACCTACAACTCTAAATTCCTATTAGAGAAGTGTTTTTAGAATTCCACAATTGCAGAGGAGAGAAGCCTCTTATTACATTTTGCAATCTGCCATTTTTAATATTTACAAAAGAATTCTTCATAGGAAAGTTTGTTAAAGAGTGGTTTTGCTTGATCAATTTTCATTGGTTTAAAATCATATTCTTCAATTGTTGGAGCCTTCACATTGACTGAGAGCTTCTTCTTTTAATCTCTTCAACTGTTTTCCTGCAAAAACAAATCAAAACAAAATTAAAATGTAAAAATAAAATCAAAATGCAAAAAGAAATTAAAATAAATCCAATCAAAACTTAGTTAAATAAATAATTGAAAAAGGAAATATCAGCTTTCTTTTGATTTCTGTGCTGATATAATTGGCCAAAGATATCATTGACGAATGGATTTGCATTTAGAAGAAGTTGTGGGCAAATTAAAATGCAGAAAATAAAACTCAGAAAATTTATTTTGTTAAAAATTCGGAGCATAATCTTCTACTGAATTTTAGACCCAATAAATGATCAAATCTAGAAATGAAGCAACTTCAAAAATGTTCTTCATCACTTTATCTATCTAATGAGTCGTTCTGGGCCTCATTTGACTAAGTAAAACTTCATTTATGAGCTTCCAAAGTTGATATATTAAAATTTCCAGAATTCTGGAATTTTTGTTACTTGGGCTAAAAATCAGAATTTTTTAATTAATTTATAATCCTAAATTAAATTACAATTTTTAATTAATTAATACTAATTAATTACAATTATATTATTAATCTAATTTAATTATAATCTAATTCTAAATTAAGTTATAATTATCTATTAATTAATTATAATTACATTATTAATTTTGATTAATAAAAACTAATTGAAAATAAAATAAAACTAATTAAAAATAATTTATTTATTAATTAAAATATTAAAATATTGTATTAATATTATAATTTGAATTATATTAAAATTATAATAAAATATTATAATTAAAATATAATATAAATTATAATATTATATAATATAATATATTTTAATTAATAATTCAAAAATTATAAGAAATACACACCACGTGAGAGAGAGAAGGGAGGAGGATAGGTGAGTGAATGGGAGTTATAAGGGATAAGGAGGGTTAATGGAGGGTGAGTGAGGTGAGGGATTAAGTGGAGGGTGAGGTGAATGTGACGTGAGGGAGAATGAGGTGGAGTGTGAGGTGAGGTAAGCATGAGGTAGGAGATACGGGAGTTATAAGGAGGAGGAAGGAAACCTTATATTTAAAAAAACTTAACTTGTCACATAAACTAAAAATCACACATCACAATTTTTAAATGACGAGTTTTGAGGTTTTAATAAATTTGCGATATGCTATATGCGATATTGCAATCGTAAAGTTTTTTGGAAGGATGTGAAGGGGTGTGAAGTGGGGCCCACGTGGGATTAATCATCTTACAATTTAGACTATAGCCACTTTGCAATTTTGGAGTTTTGGGTTTGGCAATTTGTTTTAAAATACTAAATTGGAGTAAATTACCAAGATCCTGAAATGTATTTTCGTCTATTGTACAATTTAGCCGGGTCATTTTGTAGGACCGTTAGTAGAAAATGAAAAATTAATAACAATGAACTAAAAGTTAATATTTGCAATGAATGACTATTTTAACTACGGGAATTAAAATATTGGTACATTTATACATTTTTAACCCAAGTGAGAAAATAATCAAAACTTCAAAGGAGTGCCATTTACAAACCGTTTGACTATATGAAGTGAAACAAGTATCGTTGGAAAGCTTATGAAAAAATAGATTCAATGAAAAAGTTAAAATAGAAATCTGATAAAAATAAAAAAAATGAAAAAATTACAAAATAATTAACTTAATCAAAATCCTAAAAGGTGTTTAGCCAAAAATTTTGTAGAAAGGGTCCCTATTATTTGAAGTACATAAGTAAAAAATGGGGAGGTTGTGTTTTACCACAACAATGGCGACATGCGGGAGAAAAACTAGTTATCTCTAATTTAAAGATAATGAACTTAAATTTACCCAAAGGTTAAAAATAATGGAAATCACGAAATCGTCCAACAGTAAAACATTTCCATAGGTCCCACATAAATACATTAAGTAATGTGAGTTTGTAAAGATAAGTACTTAAAACAGACTTGAGTAAAAGTGATGAATCCAAGTTTGGGGAATTTTTTTTTTTTAAATTTTCCTCATGTGAAAAATAGAAGAAGGTAGAGATAAGAGTTTTTGATAAAACATATATCCATTTTGTGATTGTCTCTGACATCGCTTCGCTACCAGCGAGCCTGAACAGTACCCCGTAAAAGTTGTCTTTTATGCCATACCAGCATAGTACCGCTGCTAGCGAGCGTCTATAGCCCCGACGGGTTTACTTGTATTTCCCATACTTCCTCTTTTTATCACTCTTTTGATAAGCGCATTTGCAAGCTTTTTATTTATGATGTATTTGAGTGAAAGAGGTGAGAAGGTAATAGAGATTTTATGTTTAATGGACATAGTACTTTCATAATGTTTGTTCCAAATTCTTTCCCTGCAACTATCAACCAGAGGATTTTTATGTGGAGGGGTTGGAGAGATTCATTTAATTAAACTCAAATAAGTTCTTTCCTTGAAAAAGTAAATTCAATCACTTAGAAAGGATGTGTGTTCCTCCATGAAAAATATTTAAAGTAAGATGGCTTTATGGTTCCATAAATATATGCTTTTAATGATAAATGAAATTCACTTAAATAGATAGAGTAAAAGATTTCCCATGTATGTCAACAACTATAAGGTAATAAAAATGCCTTTTACATAAATCATGGAAAAGTCACCGTAATCAAATAAAAACTGAAAGCAAAAGAAAAATAATTCCTAAACTAAAGTAAGAAAAGAAATCAGTGAATCAAAATGAAGAAATAAAAATTAAAAGAAAAACAAAATTTAAAAGCTAAACTCTAACACGATCGTTT
The DNA here is from genome assembly GCA_034641835.2 of Pinus albicaulis. Classification (NCBI taxonomy): domain Eukaryota; kingdom Viridiplantae; phylum Streptophyta; class Pinopsida; order Pinales; family Pinaceae; genus Pinus; species Pinus albicaulis. The sequence goes on along the minus strand of CM076574.1, from coordinate 1,096,891,201 downwards.
ATATGAATTTCTCAAAAAAATGATTATAAAAGAAAATAAGCATATGTACGTTCATTCCTAGGTTAAATTTTTTTATCTTACAGAGTTATATAAAAATGAGGCTCTCAAAATGTAGAAGGTGAATAACAATTATGATAGATAACATGCTGAATGAGAAGTTTTTGTCTGTTGCAAATTTTATTCTTCAAGACAAAACCTGCATGAAAGCATCTTAACTATTTTCTAATAAAAACAATGCTTAAAGAAACATACTAAAGTTTTAGAAACTCCCTAATATAGCTGATTCAATGAGGATTATTACTGCTTCTCTCAAGAACCTTAAAGTGTAAGGAATTTACAGGGTAAGTTCCGTAGATCAAGAACCAAAGGTCACCGCTCACAAACAGATCACAAATCAGTACACTAGTATAATCACATGGTTAAAACCCTCAAAGAGGGAAACAATCCACGCCCTGAGCCAACGCAACCACTTCAGGAAATTTAATAATATAAAAAGAAGAGTTACATATGTTTCTCTCATAAACGGTTACTATACAAATGACCCTCTATGCTCTTTAAATAGAGATCATGGACCAATCAGATGTTAAGCTACGGATCAAGTGTCGTTAATACTGAGGTGAGAGATAATCATCAGATCACTACAAATCATGACCGTCAGATTATAAGTTACAAATGTATATGGTAAAGAAACACACTTTACCTAACTCTACACTAGACTAAGTTATTCTTAACTATTTCCTATGTGTCGGAATATCCTAACATCCCCCCTTAAGAACAACTTGGGATAAGATTGAAGGATTTACAAAGGTGACACAAAAGGAGCCTATTTCCTATGTGTCGAAATATCCTAACATCCCCCCTTAAGAAAAAATTGGGATAGGATTGAAGGATTTACAAAAGTGACAAAATAGGAGAAGGAAGGAGGCATTAGAGCCTATCCCCCCTTAATGACAACTTTCCTGAACTCCAAGCATGGATTGAAGTTTGGTAAACTTCGCTTCTGTGAGAGCCTTTGTAAAGATATCGGCTACTTGATCATTGGTTGGACAATACTGCACTTCAAGAACACGATCATGAATGAGCTTTTTGATGAAGTGTATGTGGAGTTCAATGTGTTTCATACGCTGATGTTGAACTGGATCTTTACATAGCTGAATGGCACTCTGATTATCACACCAAAGTGTAGTTGGATGCTGCTGATGAAGACCAAATTCAGACAGGATCTGACAAAGCCACATGGCTTCCTTGCTGGCTTCAACTGCACCACGATACTCTGCTTCTGCTGAAGAAAGGGAGATGGCACTTTGTTTCTTACAAGACCAAGTAATAGGTCTTGAACCAAGAGTGAATACATATCCTGCAGTGGACTTCCGATCATCAGGGTCACCAGCCCAATCAGAATCAGTGAAACCAATCAACAAGGGAGATGCTCCTACACTGTAATGAATCCCGAACTAAACTGTACCTCGAATATATCGAAGTATTCTTTTAGCTGCTTTCCAGTGACTTTCATGAGGTTGGTGCATAAACCGAGCGACAAGACCAACGGCAAAGGAAAGGTCAGGACGGGTATGGGTTAGATACAAAATTTTACCAACAAGTTGATGGTATAAGGTAGCATCAACTTCAGGGGTAGTACAGTTGACTGAAAGCTTGACTCCAGACTGAAAGGGAGAAGGGGCAGGCTTACAGTCTTCCATGTGAAAGTGGTGTAGAAGATCACAGGCATACTTGGACTGAGAGAGGGTAATGCCTTCCTTGGATTGCAAGACTTGAAGACTAAGGAAATAATGCAAGTGTCCTAAGTCTGTCATTTCAAACTTCTTTTTGAGGCTAGACTTCACATGGTTTATATGGTTTGGATCACTACCAGTAAGGATAAGATCATCAACATAAAGAACAAAGATGGTGAAGGAATTACCCACTTTCTTGGTGTAGACAGTGTTGTTAGAATGACACCTATAAAATTCATTATCTAAGAGAAATCTATCCATTTTTGCATACCAAGCCTGAGGAGCTTGTTTGAGGAATTTACAGGGTAAGTTCCGTAGATCAAGAACCAAAGGTCACCGTTCACAAACAGATCACAAATCAGTACACCAGTTTAATCACGTGGTTAAAACTCTCAAAGAGGGAAACAATCCATGCCCTGAGCTAACACAGGATTGATCTGGTAGATGTGCGAATGATTCATGAATACCTGTAGAAACATAGTTCAAGATCAGCAAAGACTACAACAAAAATGAAGAAATGTGAATAAATTAAAGTGGGAACATGAAACTTACCATTGAAGAACTGCATTTAATCTTACCCGAGAAAGATGCTTTTCTCTAATGCAAGTTAACTTATTTATTTAATTAGAATTAAAAGCATGAAGAAGTTTTATTGATCCAAAATCATTATTTTATTACATCTAAAGTAAAACAAGAAGTAGAGTAAAGGAAAACAATGTTTCATGTTCAGGGAATCAGAAATAAATTGAATCCATCAGAAATGAGGGTGAATATATGTTTTGTTATTAATTGAACAAATGAATGTTCTTTTGCTTCTTCTATTCTGAATTTATATAAGCCCCAAAGTATTGAAATTGATTCAAGATCCCGAATAATGTAATAGTTATATAAAGAGGATTTGAATCTTTATATGATGATTATGGAGATAAATTCAGAATAAAAGAAAATTAAAAATATAGATTAATCATTGGCACATTACCTTGCTAAATTTTCTGCATCGCGAGATTCTTTTCCATGCATGACTTAAAATCTGTGACTTCCACTTTTGCTAATATGCGATTGAGATATTTACATAAAAATTAAAAGATAATGATGGAAAGCCAAATATCTAAGTTTATTGCATCAAAAAGATCTTGAATACAAAACTTCATTTAAGTTTAGCAATGCGATATAAATTTTGCAATGGAAAAGTTAAGATATGAGTATGTGCGATGAGAAATTGCGAAGGGATGAATGCGATATCGAAGAATAGTCATATCGGAAGATTAATGCTTGTGAATGAAATGAAACACCGATATTATTCTTACGATAATGACAATGCGATAAATGAATAATGCAATGTGACTACAAATATCAAAATATATGCGTGGAACATTGGTTTTGCAACCCATACAAACAATGATCAATTATGCATGGTTGCACTTCGCATCATTTATACTTACCTTCCTGCAAATTTCATAACTTAACACTTTCGCAACTTTGCGATTTTGCGATTTTCGCAATTCGCAGTGAACTCCACATCGCTCGTTGTAAATTTTATCGTTTAACATATTACTTATCTCATGTGATATGCAATATGTGTAGCATCGCATTGGAATATCCTTACCTTGTATTTTATCGCATCACAACTAATATAATTTACTGGGCGAGGTCTTAATAATAACCACTAAAATTTCTGATATGCGAAATTTAATTTCGTTGATGTGCTGATGTGTGATGAAGAACGGACCTGATATTTTTTATTATATGAATTTTAATTTCATATCGGTTCCGGGACATCAGAAATTTTAAATATATGCCCCTACCAAATTTGCGATTTATAAACGGACGCGATATCTGTATATAAAGAGGATTTAAATGTCATATTGAGTTGAGGTTATATAAACATCGCAATTTTGGTGAAGTAATTTTATCGGAAAATGAATGAGAATGATTATCGAAAGATATGCATCAAAGGTTTCTTATCAGGAATCATTAAAAGCTGCCTCTGATCAAATGTTGTGATACAGATAATGTGATATCAGACGGAGAGATCATCGGAGATCGGATATATTTAGTGTATTCTCATTTTAGAGTCTCCAATATGCGATTTCACGATATATAATGAGCCATATAAGGAGCCGATGATTTCTTATACTATTCAATTAAAAAATAAAGCGAGTGATTTAACTTTGCTTTAAAATAAATAACCTTTTAATAATTTAATTAACTGTCAAAAATTGATTGAAAAGTCATTTTACCAGATCTTCCTTATGAAGAGAGTTTGTGAAATATAATGATCTGATATGTTTCCTCTGACAATTTATTAAGTCTTATCAGGATTTCAATAAATATAAGAAAAAATTAGATATCCTTCAAATTTCAGATGAAATCAGAAATACTTCTCTGAACATGTTGCATATTTAAGAAAATTTGGCTACTTGCTTATCTTGTGTCTTCATAATCAAGTCAATGAAGATCTGGAAGAAAATTCACTGTAAATTTTACCTCTTTGAAGCTTCAATTTCTCTCAAATTTTCTCAAAATTTGCATATGTTCAACATTACCTACTTATTTTAATCTAAAATGCTAAGTAATATTTTTTTTCAAATTGCATCCTTTGCAAAATTAAATTAGAAGACAAGAGTGGTAAAAACGAGTTCTTAGAATTACTTGTGAATAAAAAATTGTCAAGTGGTACAAAATTCATGGAATTTCTTCATGTATAATCAATGTTATGAATTGTGAAAAACAAGAAAATTGAATGCTTGACAAATAAGTAGGATTTGATAATTCAAGAACTTCTAAAATGCTCTAGGTTTCTTTTCTATAATTGAATTGGTATGCTAAAAAGAAATTGGATTCATTACTTGTTTTTTTCAAAATCTGAAATAATGGAATAAATGCAAAAAGAAAATTAATCTATTCCTATTTCTAACTTAATGAAGGAAACATGACTAGGTATAGACATACTTCCAAAGTAACCATGTAAGAATTTTAATTCTTGCATGTATGTACATGTCAAACATTAGTAAAAATGAAAAATATAATTAAACTACAAAAACTAAATCTAAAAGCATAATGTATCTTTATTGTTAGTAGATTATTCACCATTACCTTCTCTTGAAATGTCCTTTCCAATTGAATTTCAATTGGATCATAGAAATCTGGATGGATTTCCATTATTGAGTTGGAGAAGTTTAAAAGAGAAGATGACAAGTCAGGTTGTAGAAATGATCTTTCAGAAAGAATGGCATGTGTGATTTTGTTAATGTTATGTTTAAGTGCTAAATTATTAACAATCTTTTGTGAAAGAAAACTTTCCAAATGTTTTTTAAACGAGTCAATGAAAAACGGATGGAAGTGTGTTAAATCCAACAAAAGATTATTAATTGAATTAGATTGTTGGTCATAAAGTGAAAATGCATTCTCTTTTTGGCACTACTCTTGAGAAGTAAGAAGTAATTGATAAGGAATGAACATTAATTGAAATTGGAAGTTTAATAACTTTTGATATTCACAATTATAATTTAAATCTTTATTTTTCCCTTGAGGTAATGCATCAATTGAGTGTTCAATATTGAGCTTCTCAATATGCCAGCACAAAGTATCTAAAAATCTAGGACTAAAAACAGAAAATAAATGTGAAGTTAAAATTAAAGGTTGAAATAATAACAAAATTGAATCATAGTTTACACTAGTGTTACAATTATTGTTACAACACAATTGGGTGTGACTTAAAATAATTTCCTCTTCACAAGAATTGGGAAGAATAATGGAATTAGAATGATTGTTGATACCCACTTGTGAATTAGAGAGAAGGATATGACTCTGAATATGAATGCGAGCTTGATTATCATATAAATCATAGATTGGAATGGTTTTTTGAATGCTGAAGTCATAAGTATGATTATTTGTTTGAAAATGAGAACTATTTGCAACAATTTCTAAATTAGATTGTTCTTCATTTTCACATATAATTAGACTTAGATCATGAGGATTCAATTGTAAAGAAGACAAATTAATATCCTCAATGTCAAAGTAGCTATCATAAATGACTTCAAGACATTCATTAGAATTCTCTTCGATCTTATTCAATGTATCAAAACAAGAAGGAATATTAATCCCATGTTCATTAATGTTAGAAGAATGATCATTAATTAATTCTCTATCTTGATAAAAATTAATTGGCAATTCATTTATATGAGCCTCTCTATTTTCTGAAATATCTTTAATGTGAAGAGAGGTTAAATTACTATTAGAAAAATTATCAAGATAAAAAGAAAAATGTGAATCCGAAAAAATGCATTTAAAAATATTTCTATTTGAAAACTCTTGTGCATTTTTTTCATTACAAATTTCAGATTTAATATCATTTACTTGGGTAATTGTGCTTTCTTGAAGAATGTTGATTTGTTGATCTGAATTTGGAATTTTCTCTTCATAAAATAATTCAAAAATTTGTACAACAGATTGTATATTATTGGAAACTTTAATCACTATTGGTACTTGTTGGATTATGATATGATTTTCTAATTCTAATGCATACTGATTTTTAGATTTCAAAATGGTATCTTCTTCAATACTGTTGCTAATATATTCTTGCAATTTATCAATGAAATTTTTCGAACTCCGTGATTGAGATTCATGGACATGTGAAGGTGCACCTTGATCTTTCTCAATACTATAGGAAGTGTAGAGTAATTGAAGGAGTTGATTATACACAATAGAGGCTTCTTCATCATCATTTGTTTGTACCTCCATTTTTGAATTCTTACTTATGTCAATGAAATTAGAAGGAGATTGATCAAAGTTTGAAATAATTTCACATGGATTATGAATGGAAGGAAGGTTGGAAATATTTTCAAGCCAATCTAGTAATTATGTTTTCGAAGGTTTATCTTCAATTTTAAATTTTAAACAATTTAAACGAAACCTGGTGGTAAAATCAATTAATGACTCACCTTCAAACCTTCATAGATCTTCAAAATCATCACATAAATGTTTGTAGATATATCCATCAAATTTACAAAGGAAAATTGTAATAAATTGTTTCCAAGTGTGGATTGAGGCAACTGCAAGTGATTGACACCAGTTTCTGGCTTTTGCCAAGAATGTAAGAATAAAAAATCCTACATAGAATACCTTCATCAATTTCATTAAAAGTAGAATTTGAAAATTTTTGAATGAATTGTAAAGCATGATTAAATGCGGAAGTATTTATGTTACCATTAAACTTTACCTGAGACAAGTGTCTTACTATTTCTGGTGGAGTATTGGAAGATGCTCGTCTAGAAATACAATTCCAAATTGAAAGTTTTAAAGGAGCCATTGTAATAAAAATAAAATATTAGAATACAAAGACTTAAAATGAAAACAAGTCCCACGCCCTCCTTTTAGCGCCAAAATGTTGAGGCCTCGAAATTCATTGCAAGAACATGGGGAATGACCACTCGGTCCGGACCTTAAAGCAGTTCCTTTTCCGTTTGGAATGGTGGCTCTGACTGGTTTAACTAGGTCTAGTTACCTTCTCTCAATCTCCATTGGCTTAAAATATGACTTTTATCTATCAATGGAAAAGAGACATCAGATCATTTCTCTTTCCGATCGGACAAGAAAGTGATCCTTAAGCTAATTTGAGCTTAGCCAAGCCACAACTAAAATTTTGCCTCTTTAGGAAGAGGAAATTTTAGGGATGTAAAATTTAATCTAAATGCAATATTATTCTAAGATGCAAGAAAAAGAAACTATTTTAATCCTATCTAAATTAGGTAGATATATTTCTATCCCAACTGAGAGCAAGATGTTTTAAATAATTGAGATTTAAATGTGTTTGTTTTAAATGAATATCAAGCTAATGAAGTAGTTCAATTAATTGATATTGTGAATACCGAACACATTATATCTAGAGACCTCTTAACTGAAATAATCAATCAACAATGCTCAGGAAGTAGTTTTCAAAATGATATTGATTATTTAATCAGTAACTTGAATAATTAAACAATAACATGCAGAAATAGTTCACAACATATCACTATTCAATAAATCAGTTTTATAAGATAGATTTCTAAGTAAATAGTTACTCATAAATCAGAATGCAGCCCATAAGAGTAGAGACAAATAATAACATAAATGGAAGCAAATTACTCATACCGATAGAAGTGCACAAGTATGCGAATAAATTGACACATTCATGTTATCATAAAATGAAACCAGCATTTAAAATAATAGTATTATAAATGTCAATTTACTAAGTCCATTTCTCCAGCTCCGGTCTCTAACAGTCTTTTACAATGCCTGAACTTCTGCTTTCAAAATCAGAGCTACAGTAGTGCAAGACTCTATTCATTATACATAACTCAGAATGTAAAAGAAAAACCTCAATAATCTCTAGATTTGAGATTCCTCTCTTCCCACCTACAACTCTAAATTCCTATTACAAAAGTTTTTTTAGAATACCAAAATTGTAGAGGAGAGAAGTCTCTTATTACATTTTGCAATCTGCTATTTATAATATTTACAAAAAAATTCTTCATAGGAAAGTTTGTTAAAGAGTGGTTTTGCTCGATCAATTTTCATTGGTTTAAAATCATATTCTTCAATTGTTGGAGCCTTCTCATTGATTGAGAGCTTCTTCTTTTCATCTATTCAACTTTTTTTTTGCAAAAACAAATCAAAACAAAATTAAAATGTAAAAATAAAATCAAAATGCAATTTTTTTATATAATAAATCCAATCAAAACTTAATTAAATAAATATTTGAAAAATGAAATATCAATTTTATTTTGATTTATGTGCTGAAATAATTGGCTAAGGATATCATTGACGAATGGATTTGCATTTAGAAGTTGTGGGCAAATTAAAATGTAGAAAATAAAACTTAGAAAATTTATTTTGTTAAAAATTCAGAGCATGATCTTCTGCTGAATTTTAGACCCAATAAATGAACAAATCTAGAAATGAAACAACTTCATAATGTTATCCATCATTTTATCTATCTAATGAGCCATTCTGGGCCTCATTTTGCCAGTTAAAACTCCATTTATGAGCTTCTAAAGTTGATATATTAAAATTTCCAGAATTCTGGAATTTCTGTTACTTGGGCTAAAAATCAGAATTTTTTAATTAATTTCTAATTCTAAATTAGATTACAGTTTTTAATTAATTAATACTAATCAATCACAATTATATTATAATTTAATTTAGTTATAATATAATTCTAAATTAAGTTATAATTATCCATTAATTAATTATAATTACATTATTAATTTTGATTAATAAAAACTAATTGAAAATAAAATTAAACTAATTAAAAGTAATTTATTTATTAATTAAAATGTTAAATATTGTATTAATATCATAATTTGAATTATATTAAAATTATAATAAAATATTATAATTAAAATATAATATAAATTATAATATTATATAATATAATATATTTTAATTAATAATTCAAAAATTATATTAAATACACACCACGTGAGAGAGAGAGAAGGGAGGAGGAGAGGTGAGTGAATGAGAGTTATAAGGGATAAGGAGTGTTAATGGAGGGTGAGTCAGGTGAGGGAGTAAGTGGAGGGTGAGGTGAATGTGACGTGAGGGAGAGTGAGGTGGAGGGTGAGGTGAGGTAAGCATTAGGTAGGAGATACGAGAGTCATAAGGAGGAGGAAGGAAACCTTATATTTAAAAAAACTTAACCTGTCGCATAAACTAAAAATCACACATCGCAATTATTAAATGACGAGTTTTGAGGTTTTAATAAATTTTCGATATGCAATATGCGATATCGCAATATCACAATCGCAAAGTTTTTTGGAAGGATGTGAAGGGGTGTGAAGTGGTGCCCATGTGGGATTAATCATCCTACAATTTAGACTATAGCCACTTTGCAATTTTGGACTTTTGGGTTTGGAAATTTGTTTTAAAATAACAATTTGGAGTAAATTACCAAGATCCTGAAATGTATTTTTGTCTATTGTACCGGGTCATTTTGTAAGACCATTAGTAAAAAATGAAAAATTAATAAAAATAAACTAAAAGTTAATATTTGCAATGAATGACTATTTTAACTACAAGAATTAAAATATTGATACATTTATATATTTTTAACCCAAGCGAGAAAATAATAAAAAATTCAAAGGAGTGCCATTTACAAAATGTTTGACCAAATACAGTGAAACAAGTATCGCTGGAAAGCTTATGAAAAACCAGATTCAATGAAACAGTAAAAATAGAAATCCGATAAAAATGAAAAAATGACAAAATTACAAAATAATTAACTTAATCAAAATCCTAAAAGGTGTTTAGCCAAAAAAAATTGTAGAAAGGGTCCCCATTATTTGAAGTACATAAGTAAAAAATGGGGAGGTTGTTTTTTACCACAACACAATGATAAATATGATTTATTTTATTTTGATTCTCCTAAGGGTTTACAGTGTTTATAAATTTTTCAAAGTAAATGATGTTAAAGAAGAAATTATACCTATAACCGTATCACCATCACACATTTATTATTATGTAGATCAATCGTCAATAGTAGAAGATCTTGTTTTATCTAATGAAATGCCATGTATTGATATATTTAGTGATTTTGATTCTTCCGTGTGTGAGAGTTATGTCGATTTTTAAAAAATGCGCATATACAACACAGATGAAGATGCCTTATCAATTTCCTCTCACCATCTTGAATTAAATAATAATCAATTTACAATCATGTTGTTATTTTAGTTCAGTTGATGCAAATGAATATGTTGAACATAATGATTTAGTCGATTTAACATCACTAGTACATGATGATGAACATGTTCATGATCATCTTATGGTACAACACGGTACTAATATTTCAATATTTTCTTTTCTAGATGTTAATATAGGCCTGCAGGACTTCGTTGAAACGTGGATGAGCACATACTTTGAAAATGTTTCTTCTTGCTTTCAATCAAATGCGAACATATTTCTTTATGTCTTCGTAAAACAAATTTTCCCCTGCTTCTTTCAACAATTGAATATGTTATTATGATTGATCGATTGAGGCCAAAAGTCAAGAAGTTTACCATTGATAATATTTGTGTCTGGTTACACTAGATTTTGGACTATTTTGATCAAAATTGTTATTGAGACACATTGTATATAAATCATTAATTTGTGAAAAAGTGAAGTTGGGTTACACTTTTTACCCTTTTTTGAGAAAAAAACTTTCATTTTTTTTCAGTTCTTCAACTTTCTGCAAGCTAAAACAATTTTTCTGTTAAGAATTTTATTTTGCGATAAAAATAAAAGTTGTTAGAAATTTTGTTAGCTTTCTATTACTTGTTTTTTGGAATTTTTTTATCCACATATGTTATGTCAACTTAGCTTTTCTTTGAGTGTGTGTTGTTTAACAATCAACAGATTCATACGAAGTCATGTTAATACGCAATGTTGTATTCTTTGAAAATTTATTTTTTTGAGAAGCAAAATGTGTTACAACAATCTAGAGAGAGTCTACTTCGGTTTCTTCATACTTACAAAGCCAATGGATGCATATCATAATTACTAGATTTTTTTGAACTGGTCCAATATGAAAAACTGCATATTTTGAATATGTTTCGCGACGCAATAATTTTTTTAACACATAAGTTATAAAATAAAATTCTAAAAGCTACCCATTAGAGACAACGGACCAATGTAATGTACGATAATTTTTTCAATTTTTTTTACAATGTATTTTGGATGATACATAATTTTGATTTCACTGAATCATAATGACCTTCAGAAATTGTTTGCATCCATTTTATTACAAAATTAATTAAAATTAGTAAATATTTATGAAATTCCATGAAAGTTATATTTCCTGAAAGTAGATTCAATTATGAAAATGCTTGTCTTAGTTCTGACAGTTAATTCAGAATGTTTCATGGAGTTTAATCAGTCCAAAGTTGCAGAAACGTATTCAGCGCTTGGCTCTGCGTAATTGGTGACGCGTTAGTTCGGCCGAAATATTTATTAGAAGTTAGACCGAACTTTTACTTATCTTTCCGTCAGCCGAAAAGTATCGCCGAGCCCCTCCAAAAAAACATTTTGGGGCAATATATATTGCCGCAAAAACATTCATTATTTTCGCATATTTTCGCACGTTTGGTCTGATTTTACAAAAGTCTTGATCTAATTTTGCGAAGAATTGTTTTGTGTTTAAGTACTTTTCTTGGAGGTACATTCAAAGGACTTCTCTTTGAGACACATTATTTTCGTACATTTGATCTGATTTTGCAAGGAATTTTTTTGGGTTTAAAGAATTTTCTTGGAGGTACATTCAAAATTTCTTGGAGGTACATTCAAAATACATTTCTTAGAGGTATGTGATACCGTTTTTTGGGCTTCATTTTTTTTTAAAGTATGGATTTGGGTTTAATTTCGAAAGGACATATTTCGGTTTTGGGTTGAAGTAAATCTTTTATAATGATTTTTTAAAATGAGTTTTTGTGTAACTTTTTAAATGAAATTTTTTTGTAGGACTTGGAAGGAAATATTCTGAACTTCGTTTCATTTTTATAAGACATTTTTTTCTTGAATTTTTTAAAGTAAGTGTTTTGGATTGGAGTATGTATTTTTTGCAAAATTTTTAAAATGAGTCTTTTTTTAAATTAAATCTTTTGTGATGTTTTTTTTTAATTGAGTTTTTATCTAAATTTTTGAGGGAAATTTTTTAAATTTCATACTCTATTATCATAGGAAATCGTAGAAATTGTACAAGAAAATATGATCGATAAAGAGACCTTGAGGAACGTAGAGAAGAGATAAGACAATCTCACAAAAGAAAGATAGAAGCACTCTCAAATATTGAAGGGGAAAATCAACCTCAACTATAATTTGAAATAGGTATGTAAATATAAATATTATGATTTTGATATATTTAAAATTTTCCTAGTGTAAAATGTGAAGCTTAATTTTTATTTGATGAACTAATTTGAAAAATATTTTGCAATGTAAACAGAGAGAGATATTCCTCAAAACATTGATGATGAGATACAAAATTTTGAAAGAGAAAATGAAAGAGATATTGAACCAATGATTGAAGATGGTGAAAATGATGAAAGAAATTCAAGTGAAGAAATTGAATCACAAGGTATATATATATATATATGTTGAACACATGCACGTATTATTGAAATTATACATATATTTATTAATTTAATTATTTATTGAATATGTAAACTTATTATGTACTATTCATTCGAATATGTACAGATGAAATCAATGTCGATGATGAGATGTTAGAAAATGTTGACACTCACACATATGGAGATAAAAAAAGCTGACCATTATATACGATATCGTGTTAACCGCATTTTTGAGAAGTATTTCATAATGGAAAATGTGACAGTTCAAGCCCAAATGTTGAAAGGTCTCTTATCATTAAGGAAATTAAAAGAAGCTACGACTTTATTGGGTATTCGAAAATCAACCAGAGATAAAAAAATGAAGGAAAATGTGATGCAAAATATAAATAGTGCTATAAATTCAATTAAAAGATCTAGACAGAAAAATGTTTCATTTGTACGTAGAGCAATACATATGGTAGTGGTTTCATCAAGTAATAAAGAGAATCAGTTGGTAAAATCTATGGCATGAGCATTAGGAACCTTGCGAAAAAATTTGCACAAACATCAGAAATTTCGGTTGAAAATAGATGTAAATGATGAACTTGCTTGTTGGAGAGCTATTTGTAGGCAACCATACAAAGATAGACTTAGAGAAAATGTTAAAAAAATAATATATGAATATTGGAAGAATAGTTTGCGTGTTTCGCCAACTGCAAGGCATGTGATGCGAAGAAGAATAACATGAAATCAGTACGAAGAACATGAAAAAAATTTCTTCGAAACCACTCAGATAGAGTTGGTCAACAAGTTCAAATAAGAGAATCGTGAAATTCCTGTTTCAATTAGTGGTTTTGTTCAACAAAAACCGTGGCATGTAAAGCCTATCACTGTATGCGACACTTGTTGTTGCCGTTATCATGTGGAATTTGAGTTATATTATGACACATTCCTTGATTTTGGTAGAACATTTTGGAAGGATTCACCTCCTCCTTCCACTATTCGTGATTTCATATCTCAAATTCTATGTGAAAGAGAAAGCGATGAACTATTTTACGAAAAGAAATGTGTTGGTGGTAAAAAATGCGATTATTGTGGAAATTTGACTAAATTTTAAAACAAATATCATACTGATATAAATGATCAATCATTGTCCAACATGAAAGTGAAATGGAAGAGATATGAATATATCCATACATCGATTCAAGGTACAAATAGTGTTAAAATAATTGAATTACGAGAAGAAGAAATTTTTGTGATAGAATTTTTGAGAAAGTTTGAGGTAGAAATTTACAAATACACCAAGCATTTCCATAGAGCTCGATGGCAAGACTTGCAATTCAAAAAATCCCATGAATTTTTTCCACTAGGGACCATTTTGTCAGTAATTGATTTTGCAGAAAACTACACATTTGTTCCACAAAAAGAAATTCAGAGTGAATACTATCATTCTGACCAAGTCTCCATGCTCGTCCCTATTCTATATAGACATGCTGTGTAGGTTTTAACACTGAACAAAAATTATCTACACACGAATCTTATAACAGAAAATAAACAATAGAGAGATCATAAAACATAAAACAGATAAACACAGAGATTTTCCCCTAGATCCCAATTCGGGACAACCAACTTGATTTTTCATTATATTCCTTTTAGTGTTACAACACATATATATACATGCCGAAGCATACATAAACCCCAATCCATAAACCTTGGATTAGAACATAACCGTAGTTCCCTTGACCGGATCTACAAAAATATCAGGGGTCGAAAACCATCGTACCCCAAAACCATGTACAAAACCATGCACAAAACCATGGACGCGGACTACCCACCGAAAATTAAGGACCAAAAATTTTCGCCGGGGCGCTGCCCTGGACCCCGACAGGGGGGGCTACCGCCCCCCCTGTGACCCCCCCGTTGCGCCCAGCGCAAAGGGGGGGCTATCACCCCCCCTCTTACCCCCCCGCGCGTGCTTAGTCGTGGAAAGAATATAACACATACCCAACATTCTCCCACTTGTTGTTTTCTTTCCACAGGGGGTCACAAGAGAGCTTAGTCATTGGCCCAATTCTTCCACACCCATTGTTTCTCTACACCAAGAGAACTTCTGAGTGCTCACAGACTTTGTTAATGCATCTGCAACATTCTTCAAAGTGTCCACCTTTACCAGCAACACCCTTTTAGCCTCAACCATATATCTAACAAAGTGATATTGAACATCAATGTGATTTGTCTTTGAATGATAAGCAGGGTTCTTAGCCAAGAAAATTGCACTTTGGCTATCACAGTCTATCCTTATAGCTTGCTATACCAACCCCATACTTGAACACAATCTTTGCAACCAAACTGCTTCCTTGCTTGCATGAGTGGCTGCTATGTATTCTGCCTCTGTAGTTGAAAGAGCCACTACAGACTGTCTTTTACTCATCCAACTGACTGCGCCTCCAAATAAGCTAAACACATACCCACTTGTAGATATTCTTTGGTCCAGATCTCCAGCCCAGTCTGCATCAACAAAACCACGAATGTCCAACATTCTTTCCAATCCTAGTCTTCCCTGGTAGCACAAGCCATAATCACTAGTGCCACGTAAATATCTGAAAACCCGCTTCACTATTGTCCAATGCTCCTTCCCTGGGTTTGACATAAACCTGCTCAATACTCCCACTGCATGTGCAATGACTGGTCTAGTACAGACCATTGCATACATCAGGCTACCCACTGCACTTGCATATGGAACACGGGACATATACTCCTCTTCTTCTTGTGTCTTGGGACATTGTTTAGCAGACAACTTTACACCTACAGGAATAGGAACATTCACCGGTTTACTATCCTGCATATTGAACCTCTGCAATATAGTCTCGACATACTTCCTCTGGTTTAACCAGAGCTTCCTCTTTGCCCGATCTCTCTTAATTTCCATGCCCAAATATAGTTTGCAGCACCAAGATCCTTCATGTCGAATTTGGAGAACAGTTGGGTCTTCAAATCTTGGATAATTTCTTTGTCATTTCCAATCAACAACATATCATCCACATACAAGACCAAATAAATAACATGGTCACCAATTAATTTAAAATAAACATAGTGATCCTCCTTGCTTCTCGTGAAGCCAAGTCCCCGTATATAGGTATCAAATTTCTGATACCACATCCTTGGTGACTGTTTTAACCCATACAGAGACTTCTTCAACCTGCATACCAGTTCTTTCTTACCCTTCACCATAAAGCATTCAGGTTGCTTCATGTAGATCTCCTCTTCTAGATCCCCGTGAAGAAATGATGTCTTCACATCCATCTGTTCTATCTCAAAATCAAATGCAGCAGCAACAGATAAAAGTAATCTAATAGAAGTAACTTTGGAAACAGGAGAAAAAATATCACCAAAATCAATTCCCGGCACCTGGGAATAACCTTTCGCTACCAACCGATCTTTGTATTTCTCCACCTTGCCTTCTACATTCATCTTCTTCTTAAACACCCATTTGCTCCCAATGGGCTTCCTTCCAGCTGGCAACTCCACCAGATCCCATGCATCATTTTTGTGCAAGGATGCCATTTCATAAACCATGGCCTCCTTCCAGAGTTTTCCATCCTCTGAATCTACTGCCTCCCTGACAGTTCTGGGATCATCATCAGTTATAGTTAAGGCAAAACCTGAACAGAAAGCAGATGGACTATACCTTTCTGGTTGCCTTCTTTCCCGAACCGATCTTCTCAAAGCTAGAGTTTGTGGCTCTTCATCTTCTGAGTCTTCTTCTGTTGTAGATTCTGATTCATCCTCCTTTAGCTCAAACTCTATCTTCTCAGGTTCCTTTGGTAGGACTTCATGTTTAACAACATCTTTCACTTCTCTAAACACCACATCTCAACTGTACACAACCTTCCTTGTTTCTGGGTTCCAAAGCTTGTAACCCTTTAAACCATCCTTATACCCAATAAAGATGCACCTTTCAGATTTATTATCCAACTTGGTCCTTTTCTCCTTTGGAACATGTACATATGCATCACATCCAAATACCCTTAGATGTCAAAGAGAGGGTTTCTTACCAGTCCATACCTCATGTGGAGTCTTATCCTCCAACGCCGATGAAGGTGATCTGTTAACTAAGTAACATGCAGTCTCCACTGCCTCTGCCCAGAATTCTTGTCCTAACCCGATACCACTGAGCATGCTTCTTGCCTTTTCCATCAGTGTTCTATTCATTCTTTCTGCAACTCCATTTTGCTGAGGTGTGTATGGAGTAGTCTTCTTCCGTGCTATACCACACTTCTTACAGAACTCTTCAAATTCCTTCTTGCAGAACTCCCCACCATTATCTGTCCTCAGCGCCTTTATCTTCTTCTCTGTCTGGTTTTCCACCAGAGCCTTAAATTATTTAAATTTTTCAAAGACTTCAGATTTATTCCTCAAGAAATATATCCATGTATTCCTTGAGAAGTCATCTATGAATGAAACATAGTACACAGACTTTCCCAGTGATGGAACCGACATAGGCCCAAACACATCACTGTGCACAAGTTCTAATATCTTGTTTGCCCTCTTAGCACCAGAAGGAAAACTCACCCGATTCTGCTTCCCATATACACAATGTTCACAGAAATCGAAATCCAGAGAACAATTAGACATACCTTCTACCATACCATCTCTATGCAATATCCGAAGGCCCTTCTCTCCAATATGTCCAAGCCTTTGATGCCATAGCATGGTCTTTTCTCCAGAGATAGCTAGGCTTTCCGTCCCACTTTCAGGAACCACAGAACTGTTACACCCATCAATAACAGTACTACCTTGTAGCTTGTACAGAGTTCCAGTTCGAACTCCCCGCATTAATACCAGTGCTCCCTGAACCATCTTGCAGGCATCTTTCTCGAACACTGTTTTTACACCTGCATCATCCATCTTGCTTACAGAAATCAGATTTCTGGCCAATGCAGGAATATGCAGAACACTAGGAAGTGTTCTAATCCTTCCACCTTGTAGCTTCAGCTTTACCTTTCCACGTCCGACGATTTTGGCCTTCCTATCATCCCCTAGGAAGACATCACCATCATATTTCTCATACTCGCAGAACCACTCCCTATGGGGAGTGAAGTGAAAGGATGCACCCGAGTCAATCAACCATGACTCATGATCTACATGTGTATTTGAAGAAGAAGCCAAATACACATCCCCACCTTCATCCGAGGTGGTTTTTGCCTCTGCAGAAGGAGCTTCATCATATCCCTTTCCTTTCTCAGGAGCTTTAGATCTGCATTCCTTTTTGTAGTGCCCTTCCTTTCCGCATTTCCAGCACACCTTTACAAACTTTCCAGGAGATTTAGATCTCCCTCTAGATTTAGATCTCCCACTCGAAACCTTATTCTTGTTTCTGTTCTGGGACCTTCCTCGTACAAATAAGGCATCTCCATTCCGACCCTCCATATTTCTCCGTCTCATTTCCTCCGACAGCAAGGCTGAGACAATGTCATCAAAATTCAAGGTAGTTGTATTGCTACCTATTGCAATAACCAGACTGTCCCACGAGTCTAGTAGAGAACACAACAAACTGATGCACTTATCTTCATCTAAGATTTTAATATCAACAGATGACAGCTGACTTACCACAGTATTGAAGGCGTTCAGATGCTCTGTCACCGAGTCTCCATCCTTCATCCTCAGGTTATACAGCTTTTTCCGCAAGAACAACTTATTCACCAGAGACTTAGATTGGTACAAAGTCCCTAGCTTTTCCCACAAGGTCTTCGTCGTAGCTTCCCCAGATACATTCAAGAATACTGAATCCGAGACACACAACCGTATTGTGCTTTTAGCCTTCCGATCCAGTTTCTTCCAGTCTTCATCTGACATTCCTGTTGGCTTAGTACCTGGATCTACCGCGATCCACTGATCTTTATCCACCAGCAGATCCTCCATCTTGAGCTTCCACAACTCAAAACTCTGACCATTAAATTTCTCGATCTCTATCTTTCCACCGCTCGCCATCTTCTCTCACCGCAAGAATCGATCCCGCAGATCTCCCACTGAACAGGGTCTACCTCAGGCCCGAACTAAAAACCCTTAGCAAAAGGCGTCCCCTTGAAGCCGAAACAGCTCTGATACCAAATGTAGGTTTTAACCCTGAACAGAAATTATCTACACACGAATCTTATAACAGAAAATTAAACAATAGCGAGATCATAAAACATAAAATAGATAAACACAGAGATTTTCCCCTGGATCCCAAATCGGGACAACAAGCTTGATTTTTCATTATATTCCTTTTAGTGTTACAACACATATATATATGCCGAAGCATACATAAACCCCAATCCATAAACCCTGGATTAGAACATAACCGTAGTTCCCTTGACCGGATCTACAAAAATACCAGGGGCCGAAAACCATCGTACCCCAAAACCATGTGCAAAACCATGCACAAAACCATGGACGCGGACTACCCACCGGAAATTAAGGACCAAAAATTTTCGCCGGGGCGCTGCCCTGGACCCTGACAGGGGGGGCTACCGCCCCCCCTGTGCTGTCGCCCCCCCTCTTACCCCCCCCGCGCGTGCTTAGTCGTGGAAAGAATATAACACATACCCAACATGCTGAACAAAATGTCGATCATATAGAAAACACCAGTGAAAATCGACATATTATTAAAGAATATCACTTTTATATCAGTGACGATCGTACACATGATACATATTTTATACAACATTGTTTTGGAAAAATTTATGATTCCTTGAAAAATAGTGGAATAACATTCAATGAACATTGGATATGGTCAGACGGATGTGCAGGAAAATTCAAATCTGCGCTATTATTCTTTTGGTTGTGTTATCTTCATAAGAAAACCCGCATTAAGCATTGTTGGAATTTCTTTGAGACTGGCCATGGAAAAGGAGAACATGATGGTGCAGGGGCATGCATAAAACGAGCACTTCGAAGATATCGAATGAACCCCTCTGCAAGCCGACTTGTGGACGTGAAAGAAGTTGTTCAATGGTGCATCGCTGCTCTAAGCCATGAGACTAACCGATCAAGGGAAGTGCGAAGGTACATACAATTTAATTTTTATTGGATATCTAATTAAATAAACAGTGTACATTTATCACAATGATTATCTTTGATTGTATTCTGATATCATATTTACATTCTTCTTTAAATATTCCATATAAAGGTTTTTTTGGCATATTGGGATCGAAGACGTAGATAGATCAATTGGAAATGACGTTGAAACAATAAAATGGACTTGAAAATTGCATTCAATTAAAACGAAGTCATCCAGAAATGTGTTTGCGTTGGATAAAAAAAAATATTCTTGTTTTTGTCCTGTTTGCATAGACAACACAAAATCCAATGATGTTTGTGAAAACAAAATGTATGTAAAAGATTGGAAACATATAGAGCTAAATACAAAGGGCAAAATGTCTGTTGCAATGTTTGAAGAAATGAAATTAGAGGAGACTACAATATCATCCGATGGTGATCGAGTTTCTGATATTGTTAGAGAAGGTAACATTTGAATTGCTTTCTAATGATAAAGATCTAGAAATAAATTTGAATATGTATAATTTTGTCAAGTTTGTTTTATTGTGCAGGAGATGTTTTTGCTGTAATTGCACCTATTGACAATGATGAAAATGTGAAGTATTATTTGATGCGTTGCACTAAATGAAAAATGAAATTATTAGAAGACTATAATGATCACAAATTTCCATATGAAAGAGGATCTATTATACTGAAAGGTTATTTTTTCAGACAAACTAATCAAAGTGGGAATTTTGTTTACTTTGAAGACTATGAACCTGATTTCATAAGTTGTCAATATAGTCACTTGGTGTGTGCAGCACACATAAATTTGATCGAGGTTCAATCAAAGAAAAAAATGAATATTAAGAAATGGAAAATGTCAAAATTCGATCATGAACGAATTATTGAAGATGGCATTCCATTGAAATTTTTTTGATTGAACTGCCCAACAATTTATTCTCTTTGGATTATATGTTCTAGAACTTCCAGTACTCAATTAAAAATTGAGTTGCCTTGTTATGTTATCTGTGCAAGTGTTTGCACATGTACAAATTGTTTTGGTACATGCACACTCTAGTATCAACTGAAAGTAGCTTTTTTATACATGCATTGATGAAAAATGTTGCATACATATTGGATATATATGTATATGTTCTAGAATGCAATTAACTGTTCAAGTAGTTTTACTATGTGCATTGATGAAAAATGTTTCACGTACTCAATATATATGTTCTAGAATGCAATTAACTGAAAGTAGTTTTTCTATGTGCGTTGATGAAAAATGTTGCATGTACTGGATATATACACGAACTCAATGCACACCCAGTTTTTCTTGTGGGATTTTTTGGTAAAAAGTATCCACAATGTAAATAAATCATCCGAAGTATAATTTTGTATGAAGATTCCTTTCAGACAAGAGACTCGGAGCACTTCTTTGACTTTTGGTGGGATTTGACCCACATCTCTATTCCTGATTGAAAATCTAGTACAAAATTTGTCTGTCCAATGGTCGAATATGTTCTATGTGCATTGATGAAAAATGTTGTGCACGTATTGGATATATGTGTGTGTGTGTGTGTGTGTGTGTGTGTGTGTGTGTGTGTGTGTTCTATAATGAAATCAATTGTTCAAGTAGTTTTCCCATGTGCATTGTTGAAAAATGTTTCAAGTACTGAATATATATATTCTAGAATGGAATTAAAACTGAATGGACCATCAATTTACCAATTTATAAATCAACAAGGCTACCTAGTTGAGTGCATTAATGACATTGACCCCAATTCAACAAACATATATCTACTTCTTATATTTCCAATCAAAATTAAATGGATTTATATGGGAAAGACGCAGAACATATAGCCTATGAACTACTTTAGTTCATAGGTCAATGAAGGTATCATCATGTGGGAAAATGTTTCAAGAACACTTGATCGTACTTAAAAGTAATCTTAAGATTGTTTTTGATCTTTACATACTACATACTATTGTTTGAGTGAAAAAAAATTTAAAAACTTACCAAATGTACTTCAACCATCCAAAACTTGAATTTTAAAAACTTTTTGATTATATCAAAAAAAATTACTTCACATGTCATGCCAATTGTAGTTCAACTATCCAATAAAAACATTAAACATTTAACATTATATCACATACCAAATGTAGATTGAAATGGTATCCAAAACTTAGTTTTAAAAACTTTTTGATTATATCACAACATTACTTCACATGCCTAATGTACTTCAACCATCCAAAAATTGAGTTTTAAAAACTTTTTGATTATATCACAACATTACTTGACATGCCATCCAATTGTAGTTCAACTATCCAATAAAAACATTTAACATTATATCACATGTGCCAAATGTAGATTGAAACCATCCAAAACTTAAGTTTTAAGAACTTTTTGATTATATATCGTGCAACATTACTTCACATGCCATGCCAATTATAGTTCAATTATCCAATAATAACATTTAACATTATGTCACATGCCAAATGTAGATTGAAGCCATCCAAAACTTAACCTTTAATTTAACAAAAAATTATAGATCACAACATTACTTCACATGCACGTATTACTTCACATGCCATGCCAATTGTAGTTATTGACTATCCAATAAAAACATTAAACATTTAACATTAAATATCACATGCCAAATGTAGATTGAAACCATCCAAAACTTGAGTTTTAAAAACTTTTTAATTATATCATGTAACATTACTTTACATGCCATGCCAATTATAGTTCAACTATCCAATAAAAACATTTAACATTATATCACATGCCAAATGTAGATTGAAACCATCCAAAACTTAACTTTTAATTTAACAAAAAATTATAGATCACAACATTACTTCACATACCAAATGTACTTCAAGCATCCAAAACTTAAATTTTAAAAACAAAACAAATTATAACACATCATTACATAACATGCCAAATGTAGTTCAGAAGCAAAACATTAATTTATAGATGACAACATTACTAGTAGTTCAATTATCCAAAACTTAAAAGTTTTAAAAACCAAAAAAATTATATATAACAACATTACTTCACATTCACATGCCAAAAGTACTAAAATCATCCAAAACTTAACTTTTTGGAACAAAAAAAATTATATTAACACTGTAATAAAATATGTCCAAAAATTGTAGATCTCACAAGTATCAAGTATCAAGTTATATATATATGACTGTGCATCTAGATAATATATAAAAAAGTAAATTTAAGACTATTTAAACCTTGAAATCAAATCTACAAATCATGTCCATCAAATACAAATGGATGTAGTGTCTTTCCTATTAGAGTCTCAATCCGCGCGCTATCTTGCGAAGCATGGGAAAATTGTACACAATGCACATACAAACATTAAAATTTGAGGTTTTAAAAATGAGTGAGAATATATATAGAACTTCATGTAAAAAAAATAAAAAAAATAAAAATCATGCAATACCTCATGAGGTTCCCTCTCCATTTGTTCGCCTGCTACAAGTTCCCCCATGGGAACATCTCCAACAGTAAACTGTACAAAATATATATATATATATATTAAAAAAAATTAGATGAAAATGCACGTGTACATATATATAAACTTATTTTCAATAATATTAAAAAAAAAGTTAGACAACTTGTTCAAATGGTTGAAATGGTGTGGCTGTTCCTATCTCCGTCGCTAGAGTCTGTGGATTAAAGAAATCTTCTATAGAAACCTAAAATTCAAAATTTTAAAAGTATAAATAACTCAAGATCAAGATCTCAATTTATAATAAAACTTAAATAAACTTCAATTTATAAATCATAACTAAATTAAAAAAAACATATATATATATTTAAAAGTGAAAAATTGAATACTTCTGCAGGTGAATTTGGGACATCTCATAAGAGAGGCTCCAAAAGAAAATCTCCAAGAACCTAAAATTCAAAAAATTTAAAATAATTCAAGATATAGATATATATATATCTCAATTTTTAATGGAACTTTTTGAGGTGGAATATATATATAACTTAAACATAAATTTTAAAAGTGAAAAATTGTCCATACTTGTTGTGGATGTGGCACATCTCCTAAGGAAGTAGAAGGTACATTTCCCAAGGAAGAAGAAGGTACCGCCATCCCAAAAACATCGGACGAAATCAGAATCTGTTAAAACATTTTATTATTATATATGTACATGTACATGTGTGCACAATTATTTATTTTAAAAATATCACTTAAAAAACACTAACATTTGTCAACATATCTTGATGGTGAGACCCATCTTCATTGTTTGAACCAGAGGTCCCGAACGTGATATTAAAATTTTCGTCATTCATCATGCATGACAACTGAAATGGTTTTTTAACATGTAATGACACATTTTTGTTAGATTAATGTACGTACAAATAAATGTATACATGTACATAGACATGTATTTATTACAAATTGTACACATGTATGTGTTAAAATAATTGAACCCTAAGGTCATTAACACATACCGTTCTCGTGCCCTCTTCCTCATGAAGAATTAGGTCTTGCCAACCATTGCGACAATTCTTTTCATATATTAGGAGATATTCAATGTTAGCCACCCATAAATTCTGTCATATCAGGTGGTGGCTAAATGATGTTGGATAGCCTTCAAGAAACAATTTCATTGCTAAAATTGCTGATACTTAAAGTCTTTTGATAATATCCTGTCCTTTGGATAATCGTCACTGCTGTTTCCCTTCAGGACTCAGAAATCCTGCTGATTTCCAAGCCAGAATACTGCTACAAGCACCATTTCCCCTTTTCCCCTTTTCCAAAGCTAACCTCATTTTCTATCCCTCTATTTCCCATGAAAATCCCTCATTTTCATGTTTTTTCCGTTTCCCCTTCATCAAAATCCCTTTTATAAGGTTTAAAGACTCCTTCTTTACCTTATCGGAACCCTCAGATTCCCTTGAAAACCATTGAAAATTCATAAAAATCATATTTTAATGTATTATGGATTTAAGCCCCTCAGGCTAAGTCTTTAGCCCCTCCTCTTAAAAAACCTGATCACATTATTTCCCATATGCCTCACGGCCCCGCAATCGGGCGCCAAGCCATTTTTTAATTATTCCCGCCAAATTTTAAAACCTTTGGTTATATATATAAAAATAAAACCTCTGTTTATTTTTATTTTTTCCGTTGGCTTTATTATTTTATTAGATTTCCGTCGGTACAAGTTTTAAATCATTCTGCACTGTCGATCTGGTCTGAAAATCGGATGGTGCAGAGTCTGTCTCCCGGTGGTACCCACATTCCACTAACCCATCCTAAAAACTGCGCTGTATTCATCGCACCGCCTTTGGGCGAGGACGGTTTTTTCCCGATCGCCAGTGATTCCACTCATTGATTGACATGTGGCCTGGGCACTGTTCATAAAACCGCCGTCCATCGCGCGTTAACGTTCAGACGTGGACACCGCGCGATATCGCTGTACACCGTCCGATCTGGGGCGGACCATCCAACGGCTATCGCTCACCGAAGATGCTCGACACTTAACCGGGCTATGGCATGGCATTCAATAAATCTCCGCCGTCGATTTGATTTGCAGATCGACGGTCTATATTCCATCGCCCTAATTCGATCGCCCGGTCAACATTTACCGTTTTGACTTTCCATTTTCCGTTCCCGACCGTCGATCTCTGCGCGATCAACGACTCAGATTTAAACGTTTCTTCTGCCTTCCCTTTGTTCCCTCCAATCAATCTCGATCATTGGATGATGCCATCCAACGGCCATGCTTCCTCCACGTGTCCTCTACAACAATAAACCTATATATGCAGGATTTTTTAATATTTGTTTGTATTTTGCAGGGTTTAAATGGTTTTTTCGCCATTTTTGAAGAAAAATTCGAAGGCGGAGGATGAAGATTTTCCTGCCTTTGATTCATCAAAGAAAATCATTACAGGGTGTTTAAAACACGTTTTATCAGTGTTTCTTCAGGCATTAATGCCATATCGCCCCTGCGCAGCCCTGCATATCAGAAAAACCATGAATCGGGCGCAGTTAGAGAGTATCAGTGACGAAGACCAAAATTTATCAGAATAGAGGATTAAAGGACAGATTTTGCGGGGATTATGGCTAAGAATGTTTATCAAAAGCCTAATCCTCGATTTAAAACACATTTTAAAGAAGATCTTAAGGGTTTTATCAACAAGAAATTTTCCACCGCCACATCTTAGGCAAATTGATTCCTCCCAGCTGCTGAAATGACACCTGTGCCTCAAAGTATTCAATCAGAAGCCAAATTTATTGATCAGGATCATATATTTGTCTCAAAACGCAACCGAAGAGTTACTTCTGCAAGGAACTTCAATGCAAAAAATATCTGTAGAGTTACTTCGATGCCACACAGAGCCTCAAAGGTCAAAAAAAGCTTCCACCGAGCTTAAATCTTTATGTAAAACATTTAATACAGAGTACACCCATGTAAGTTTCTTCATTGAGCCCCCCAAAGGCCAAGAAGCCATTAAGTCTGTATTAATTGTAATTAGAGATCTTTTATCAGATCTCACCTCCTCATTCTTCTATATATACTTCTATAGAAGATGAGTGAGGGGTTGGTTGTTGGTTATTATTTGATCACCAGTTGTAATACTGAAACTCTATGAAATAAATACATAGTCTGTTGAAGTTGAAGAACAAATTGAAGTCTTGGAAGTCTTGATGATATTGTTGCATGCTTGTTACTGTGAAGGCTCTATCATTGGATCCATGAGCTTGGCTGTTGGTGAAGTATTCTGAACTGTTTAATGTTTTTCCCCTGTTTTCATTATGTTCCATAACTTCTTACTACAGTAGGATAGAAAGTATTAGGCTAAGAAATGACTCCTGGAAGCACCTTAGACCTGTTCATCCTTCACTGTTTCATGTTTTCTTCTGCTGAAGTATTTTAGAGTCTTTAATCTCTCTCTTTAATCTTCATGCTTTTTTATTTCCTTAATAGTTCGAACAGTTGGTTTCAACATGATTTATGGTTCTCCCTGCTTGTCTGCTGCCACTTAAAAACTGTTATTGAAGTCTCCCTTTGAAGTTCTTTGCTTACAGTGAATCAAAGAGGTATGTTTTGATCTTTCCCTTTGTCCTCACTTAAACAGTTGGCTTAAAGGTCGTTATAATTATGATCATAGATGTTTTTAGGTGTCCCCTCTTCTATGACTGTAATTATCAGTAAATATTTTATGTTTCTAAGTCCTTTAAAATAAATCTTAGAGGAAATAGGGTGTTCCCCGAATCTTAGATTTCATTTTAAAATTTGTTTTGAAATCATTATTTGCTTAAAGGTGTGATTTGTAGAATTTATGGTTAGCCCTGTTTATCAAAGAACTGTTTTTTTCAAATTATGCTTTCAAATTCCCTTTGTTGAGAATTAAACCTCTCTTTCCAAATCATGAATGTTCATCTCATTCCAAAAACAAAAAGATCCTGTGGCCAAGTTAGATTTTCCCTTTGATATCCCATATCCACTGATGAGTTTGTTATGACCTTTTCTTGACTCCATTTCCCAATGAACCAGATATTTCTCTGTCCTATATATCTTTCATAGATCTTTCATGGTCTGTTGTATCATTCCAAACAAACAAACAAAAAAACAAACATCTGCACTTAATAACTAGTCTAAAACCAATACTCAAAGCACACAAGATAAACCTTTACAAACAAAATTTTGAGAGATCCCTCTCTGAGAATAGGAGGACTAGATCCTGTAACTCTAAAGATTGCTTCTGATGTTGCCTTGTCTTTTGATTTTCAAAACTATCAAAACACGGGACACCAACATAATGGTGATAACGGTGGGATGTACTGACAATATAATGGTTTGAAGACTTTTCTTCAAAATTTTTAGTCCCAGTATAACATAAGTAACTTTCTTCAAGCACTACCAAGCAAT
The DNA here is from genome assembly GCA_034641835.2 of Pinus albicaulis. Classification (NCBI taxonomy): domain Eukaryota; kingdom Viridiplantae; phylum Streptophyta; class Pinopsida; order Pinales; family Pinaceae; genus Pinus; species Pinus albicaulis. The sequence goes on along the minus strand of CM076574.1, from coordinate 1,096,863,483 downwards.
GGTAATCATGATAGGACTTAATTGAATCAGTGAAAAACTAAGTAACCCTTAGGATTCTTATAAAGTCTTATCCAACCTTGAAGGATTCAGTTACCAAGCCATAAGAGTGAACTCTGTATGTTTTGACACCCTAGCTAAGTGTTAAGTCAGATTTAGGACACTCTCATAACCTATAAAATCAAGAAAATCAGAAAAACCCAAAAATATTTCAGTTTGGCTTCATAATAAGCATGGTGGTGGAACCATCCAATATCTTACCTTCATAAAAAACTAAAAGTTTCCACCTGGCGACTCCACTAGCCCTAGTAGGCCTATTACTCATCTAGGTTCCCAAATCTCTTTAAGACTGTCTTAACCAGCCTTGAAGAAAGTTTAGAAGCCTAGTCCCATTTTAGACAAAACATCATGAGAGGTGAAGCTTCCAAAAACAGTCCCTAAAACCCCCACCTCTCTCATTTTTGAAAAGAAGTATGGCTTCACATAGGATCAATACTAGATCCCATCCAAACCCAAATCCTCCTTTAATCGTTGACAATCCTAAGAGAATTTTGTGACAAACTTCTAACTCTCGAAATTTAGTTGCTAATAGGAGCCTCTTAAGAACAAATTTCGTCCCTGGAAACCTTGTGGTCTTAGAGGATTCACACTTTGATTTACATCATACAAAGAACATCTTTAGAACCAAATCTCAAGGTGACTTAAACTAGATTGACCTTGATATTGTAGATTTGCTACAAAGCTTCAGTAGAGAAGCCTCACCTTCCACTCCTCCTGATCCCTAGCTTCTTTATCACTTTAGCCTTTTTCATAACAAGTCTACTCAAAATCAGTTTGCTGGCCCAAGTTTTTCTTCCACTCCAATTCATACTACCACTGTGCAAAACACTCCTGTTCAGCCCACTTTCACTACTGTAAATCCACCTCTTGTAAATCCACCCTTATTTCCAGCCATGGCAACATGGTATGCCTCGTTAGTGTTACCACAACCTCTACTTCCCTTACCAAATGATTATCAATCTAAAATCCCTCACTTCACTGGAAAAGAGTCTACAACAGCCCAACATCATGTAGATAAGATGGAAGATGCATTTGATTACATGGAGATAGAAGAAGAAACTGTGAAGATGAGGATCTTCGCCCAGAGTTTAGGAGGAAATGTAAAGAAATGGTTCAAAAACTTACCTCCTAATAGCATAAATGATCTCCCTTCCTTGCATCAAACATTTATCAACAAATGGGAACTCAAAAAGAATCCTCTCCAAATACTAGCAGAATATAGCAGCCTTAAAAGAAATCAAGGAGAGAGTATTCCTGACTACTCCACTAGGTTTAATATAATTTGCAATGCTCTTCCACCTCACATGAAACCTCCTCAAGGCATGGCCTTAGTAAGATATCTTGAATGCCTTGATGTTGACATGATGTATCAGTTAAGGGAGAGGGATTACTTAACCTTAGAAGACATGCAAAAAGGAGCTATGAGTGTAGAAGAAAAAATAATTGATAAAAGAAATAGATTAAGATCAGAGAAAAGGGTAACTTATAAAGATGACACTACATCCTCCACATCTAGCTCAAAGACAGAACAGATGTTGGAAGATATCATGAAAAGGATGAGCATACTTGAGAGAACACAGCCAAGAGACAATCAGAACAACTCCCAAAACAGAAATAGAAATCAGAATTATAGAAGGGACAACAATCAAGATAAGAAAAAAGAAAGTGACCAACAGATTAGACCTCCATTTCAACAAGACTATGTAGATCAATATGAAGAAGATAGGGAGTTGGAAAGGTTGGAAGAATCCCATTTAAACTTGATTGGATCAGACAGTGGGGATGATGTTTTCCTCACTGAGGAAGAACAAGATTTCTTCTCTTATGATCAAAATACAAATACCTATGAAGATTCTGATGACTATAGATTGGGTTTTGAAAATGAAATCATGGAGGTCCACAAACAATATGATCTTAGGAGCAAGGGAAGCATAGATAATTCAAAAGATAAGAACACTAGCACTGCTGTCAAGAAAAACACAGAAACTCAGCCCAAAAAGACAGCAGAGAAAACCAACATTTTAACCAAGAAACCAGACATGAACAAAGATAAAGGTGTCCAGCCAAATGTTGAACAGAGTACCCCTAGCACTTCAGCTAGTGGTCCTAATAAAACTACCCCAATTACCAATCCAAACAAGGTTCAACAAATCAAAGTTGCTGAAAAGAATTCAATTGAAAAAACAGATGTAAATACAAACAAGTCAATTATTCCTTTCAGCCTTGAGGGAGAGATTGCTAAGATAAAGATTACCATTCCCCTAGCTGAACTAGTAACCCAAGAAGTGTACAAAAACCAAGTTTTGAAATCTTTGAACTTAGGAAGTGATACTGACACCTTAAAATTGACAGATGACAAACTTGAGTTGTTGTTTGGTCCAGAGGTTGAAGGAAAATACCAAGAAGGGGTTGTTCCTCCCTTCTATGTTAGTTTGAACATACATGAGAAAATTTTACACAATGCCATGTTAGACTCAGGAGCTTCACACAATCTAATGCCCAAGGTAGTGATGGAAAGCTTAGGCTTAGAAATTACTAAACCATACAAAGAATTTTATTCCTTTGACTCAAGCAGAGTGAAATGTTTGGGTTTAATCAAAGATTTGTGTGTTAATTTATCCCAAATCCCTGCTAAGAGTTTGGTCATGGATATAGTTGTAGCTAGCATTCCCCCTAAGTATGGCATGCTCTTATCAAGATCTTGGGGAGCCAAACTTCAGGGGAGCCTTCAAATGCACATGTCTTATGCCACCATCCCTGTTTTTAACCAAAAAAGAAGACTATACAGGGAATCCCACATGAAGTACATGGTGAGAAACATAGACAAACCAAACAACTCTCCAATATATTCTATTCAATTAGGTTTAGATTCCTTTATCTTATGAAATGAAGATGAAATTACTCAACAAGATAAAGAAAACATGGACCCAATCAGTTCACCTGAACAATCAAATCTTCCCTTCAATCAAATTCAAAACATTACCAATCAACAGCAAAAAGAAAATGAAAATAGGAATGACATACTTTGGACCCTAAATTTTGATGGATCTTGTAATAAAACAAGTGCAGGAGCAGGTGTTTGGATTCAAAATACAAAGCAGAGTTTTTCATACAAATTGGATTTCCCATGCACTAACAATATTGCTGAGTATGAAGCACTTCTCCTAGGCTTACAACTGCTTAAATAGTTAGAAGCCCAGAGGATATCAATCTTAGGAGATTATGAACTTATCATAAGAAAAATAAAAGGAGAATACTCAGCTAAAAATCCAAGACTTAGGGAATATCGAAACATTGCCCTTGATCTATTAAAAACCTTTGAAAAGTATGAACTTATTCTCATTCCAAGAGAACTGAATCATCTAGCAAATGAACTTGATTTCAATGCCAGCAATTGCTAAATACCTGAAATAAATCAACAACTCAGTGTAAAAGTAAAACACAGGCCTGCTGTACCTGATAACGAAGATCACTGGCAAGTGTTTGATTCGAACAAACACATAGATGATTTCTTGAAATCAGAAAATGATTTCAGCATACCAATATCAGAAACCAGCCATGAAGAAAATTGTTTGTATATTGAACAAATCCCAGAAGCCGAAATGACATATACTGTTGATATAAATCATTATGAGAATCCTTTTGAAGCAGAGGTAATTGACAACGCAGACCAAGAAGACCTGAAAGCTTTACAATGCAAAAATGATAAAATTCCAAGAGGTCTAGCACCTTTAGAACACCTTTTTGACTTTAACGATGTAGCCAAAGAACCAAGAATGGAGCCTGTGGAAACAAATGTAGAAGAACATAACATAGGTAGTCTAATAGAACCCAAGATGATCAAGCTTTCCAGCACTCTCCCAACTCACATAAAATTGCAGTACATAGAGCTGTTCAAAGAGTTTAAAGATGTTTTTGCTTGGGGATACAAAGACCTAAAATCATATGACACCAGCATCATCCAGCATAAAATTCCTTTGAAAGAAAATCAAAAGCCTTTCAAACAAAAACTAAGGAGAATAAATCCTCTCTGATTGCCTCTAGTCAAGGCAAATATTGAAAAAATGCATGATGCTGGAATCATAGTACCCATTAGATTTTCAGAGTGGGTATCAAACTTAGTTTCTGTTAGAAAGAAAAAAGGGGAAATCAGACTCTGTATTGACTTCAGAAATTTAAATAGAGCCTCTTTGAAGGATGACTACCCTTTACCCAAGATGGACCATATACTTCAAAAGGTAGTTGGATCTAGAAGAATATCCCTCTTAGATGGGTTCTCAGGTTACAACCAGGTGTTAGTGCTCTCAAGTGATCAAATCAAAACTGCCTTGACCACACCTTGGGGCACCTTTATGTATGTCAAAATGCCTTTTGGATTAATGAATGCAGGGGCCACCTTCTAAAGGGCCATGGACATAGCCTTTTCTGAAGACATTGGCTTTTCATAATCATTTACCTTGATGACATAACTGTTTTCTCAAAAAACTGATGAAGAACATTTGATTCACCTGAGAAATTTTTTTGAGAAGTGTAGGAAATTTGGCTTATCATTGAATCCCAAGAAGACACTCTTTGGTCTCCAAGAAGGTAAAATTCTTGGTCATATAATTTCAGAAGAGGGAATCAAAATAGACCCTACAAGGATAGATGGCATATTGTAGATCAACCATCCAAGGAGCCTCAAAGAATTGTAATCTTTCATCGGAAAGATTAATTTCCTGAGGAGGTTTATTCCTAATCTTGCTGAGCTATTAAAAAACATTACAAACATGCTTAAGAAAGATGTTGGTGTAAAATGGCCTTTACCAGCTAAAAAATCATTCGAACTGATCAAACAAGCGCTTACTCAAACACCAGTCCTGATTAGTCTAGATTTCACCAAATACTTTTATATCTTTTCTTTTGCATCTGAGCATACAATAGCTGCAGTTTTACTTCAAAAGAATGATTTGGGGCAAGAACAACCTATATCTTTCTTTAGTAGGGCCTTAAGAGATACTCCTCTCAAATATAACATCATGGAGAAGCAAGCCTTAGCATTAGTGAAAGCATTAAAATACTTCAGGGTCTATATTTTACACTCTCACATAATTTCTTTTGTTCCACATACTGTTGTCAAGGACATTCTAAGTCAAGACCCTGATGGTAAAAGGGGAAAATGGATTGCAACTATTCTTGAATATGACTTAGAAATTAGGCCCACCAAACTAGTTAAAGGGAAAGGATTAGCAAAACTTATGGCTGAGTCTAACTTCCAAGCACTAGACATGAATATGGTAGATGTGTTGGAAGAAATAGAAGAATCTACTGCTCCTTTTATTGAAGAAACATTTCTAAATTCTCCTTGGTATGCTGACATTATTTATGTGCTTTTATATTTAAATTCCCCTCCTTCTTTGTCTAAAACTAAAGCTAGATTCTTGAAACAAAAGGCTTTGAGTTTTTGCATCTTGGATGGGGTATTATATTGGAAAAATGTTGTTGGAATTTTTCTTAAATGTTTACTTGAAGATGATGTAGGAAAGATCATGCATGAGTTGCATGAAGGAGAATGTGGAGGACACCTCTACTGGAAGGCCACAGCAAACAAAATTCTTAGATCTGGTTACTATTGGCCTACCCTTTTCCCAGACACTCAAAATTTGGTCATGTCTTGCCATAAGTGTCAAATTTTTGATGGCAAAAGAAAACTTCTTCCCTTACCCTTACATCCTATCAGAGTTGAGGCACCTTTTCAGCAATGGGGTTTAGAATTCATTGGGGAAATTCATCCATCCTCCTCAGCTCAACATAAGTGGATCCTCACAGCCACTGAATTCTTTACCAAGTGGATAGAAGCTATACCTTCCAGGAATGCTAATGACTCTGTCATTATCAAGTTTCTTGAAACCAATATCCTATCCAGATTTGGTTGTCCCAGAAAAATCATAACAGACAATGCTGCTGCTTTTAAATCTAAGAAGATGGTTGATTTCTATTACAAATACCACATAACCTTGGGCCATTCCACTGCTTACTATCCCCAAGGAAATGGATTAGCTGAATCTTCCAACAAGAGCCTCATCAATATCATTAAAAAGCTGTTGGAACAAAATCAGAAATCATGGCACAGTAAACTGGTTCATGCCTTATGGGCTGATAGGTTAACTACAAAGAAATCAATAAATATGTCCCCCTATCAGTTGGTTTATGGCATGGATGCAGTCTTTCCCACCTCATTATGAGTTCCAGTCATGAAACTCCTTCAAGAATTACAGATTGAAGAGAATGATATGCAGAGAAGAATCAACCAAACAATCCATTTACAGCAGACTAGAGAGGAAGTCTATGAAAGAACACAATTAGTCCAAGAAAATATGAAGAAGCTATTTGATAAGAGGACTAAGGCAAAAAATTTCCAAGTTTGAAATGTTGTTCTTAAGTGGGATTCAAGAAGAGAAGAGAAGGGAAAACATGGCAAATTTGAGAACTTGTGGAAAGGGCCCTATATTATTCATGCTGAGAGGGGTCACAATGCATTTTTCTTGAAAGAATTAAATGGAGAAGATCTATATGGAGGTCCTGTCAATGGCAGGATGCTCAAGCATTACTTCTGCCAAGAATCTTAAGTTTCAAAGCATTTTATTTTCCATTGTAAATATCATAGTCTTAACATTGCATTCAAAGTTATGAAAATAAAAAATACAAAAACAGAGAAAGAAAGAAAAGAGGGCAGATTGTGAAAACAAGAAAGGTATAGCCCCATACCAAAAAAGAGAAACAAATCTAAAAGTGTGCAAGCTCAAATGCCACTCCTAAAAAACACACTTCTAGTTATTCAAACAGTTTAATATTGACTAATTAGCTTTAAATTTTCTGCTGGTAGGATAGTGAAATCGATTTTCAAAACTGTTTAATCTTGGCTTATCAGTAGATAGTTTAGGATAGAAATTAAAGGTTCAAACATGCTCAAAATCTGAACCTAAAGTTTCAAATAGAAAAAGACTCAAATTTGTTCCAAATTTTGAGTCAAAAGATGTAAAAATCTGGTTCTAATCAGATTAAAACCTGAACCAGAAGAAAAACAAAGATAGCTCAAAACAAAGATCAAAACAGAGCTGTAGAAAAGAGGAAGGAAATGTTTTCAAATTTCAGATCTCAAGCCTTCCATTTTTGTTTTAAATTTTGTGCAAAATAAATGTCTATGTGCAGCTTTTCTTTATGCCATGGACCAGCATCAAGTTAGACTGTTCAATCCTGACTTGAGTGCATTTCAATTTCTGTTGTAGAATTTAGAGAATAAAATTCTGTTGGACAATTTAATCCCAACAGATAGTAGAATAGGTAGAGAAACATCTGAAATCAACTGTTTATTCTGAGTTCAGGGAGAAATAAGGAGTAAAATTAGATTAGTTTTATGCTTTAAAAATAATAAAATGTTGTAAGAGAGTTTTCCAATCCAAGTGCACTCTAAGAAGAAAAAATGTTAGATCAGTAGGATTGGGTAGGTAGAAAGCTTGTTGATGAAAGAATCATTGTTCTTATGGCTGCTAATATGTTTTCAGAACAAAGAAGATCATCCACAGAAAGGAAGGTAACCCAATGGAGGAGGCAACTGATCAACCTCCCAGAGAATGCAAGTCTGAAATTCTTGATGCCTTCAAAAAGGCACCATCCCCAAGTGGAGCCACTGTTAGCCACCCATAAATTCTGTCATATCAGGTGGTGGCTAAATGATGTTGGATAGCCTTCAAGAAACAATTTCATTGCTAAAATTGCTGATACTTAAATTCTTTTGATAATATCCTATCCTTTGGATAATCATCACTACTGTTTCCCTTCAGGACTCAGAAATCCTGCAGATTTCCAAGCCAGAATACTGCTGCAAGCACCATTTCCCTTTTTCCCCTTTTCCAAAGCTAACTTCATTTTCTGTCCCTCTATTTCCCATGAAAATCCCTCATTTTCATGTTTTTCCCATTTCCCCTTCATCAAAATCCCTTTTATAAGGTTTAAAGACTCCTTCTTTACCTTATCGGAACCCTCAGATTCCCTTGAAAACCATTGAAAATTCATAAAAATCATATTTTAATGTATTATGGATTTAAGCCCCTCAGGCTAAGTCTTTAGCCCCTCCTCTTAAAAACCCCAGTCACATTATTTCGCATATGCCCCATGGCCTCGCAATCAGGTGCCAAGCCATTTTTTAATTATTCCCGCCAAAGTTTAAAACCTTTGGTTATATATATAAAAATAAAACCTCTGTTTATTTTTAATTTTTCTGTCGGCTTTATTATTTTATTATATTTCCGTTGGTACAAGTTTTAAATCTTTCTGCACCGTCGATCTGGTCTGAAGATCGGACGGTGCGGAGTCCGTCTCTCGGTGGTCCCCACATTCCACTAACCCATCCAAAAAACCGTGCGGTATTCATCGCACTGCCTTTGGGCGAGGGCGGTTTTTTCCCGATCGCCAGCGATTCCACTCATCGATTGACACGTGGCCTGGGCACTGTTCATAAAACTGCCGTCCATCGCACGTTAACGTTTAGACGTGGACACCGCGCGATATCGCCGTACACCGTCCGATCTGGGGCGGGCCATCCAACGGCTATCGCTCACCGAAGATGCCCGACAGTTAACTGGGCTACAACGCGGCATTCAATAAATCTCCACCATCGATTTGATCTGCAGATCGACGGTCCATATTCCGTCACCCTGATTCGATCGCCTGGTCAACATTTCCCATTTTGACTTTCCATTTTCCGTTCGCGACCGTCGATCTCTGCGCAATCAACGGCTCAGATTTAAACATTTCTTCCGCCTTCCCTTTGTTTCCTCCGATCAATCTCAACCGTTGGATGATGCCATCCAACGGCCATGCTTCCTCCACGTGTCCTCTGTAGCAATAAACCTATATATGCAGGATTTTTTAATATTTTTTTTTATTTTGCAGGGTTTAAATGGTTTTTCGCCATTTTTGAAGAAAAATTCGAAGGCGGAGGATGACGATTTTCCTGCCTTCGATTCATCAAAGAAAATCATTACAGGGTGTTTAAAACACGTTTTATCAGTGTTTCTTCAGGCATTAATGCCATATCGCCCTTGCACAGCCCTGCATATCAGAAAAACCATGAATCGGGTGTAGTCAGAGAGTATCAGTGACGAAGACAAAAATTTATCAGAACAGAGGATTAAAGGACAGATTTTGTGGGGATTACGGCTAAGAATGTTTATCAAAAGTCTAATCCCCAATTTAAAACATAGTTTAAAGAAGATCTTAAGGGTTTTATCAACAAGAAAGTTTCCACCGCCACATCTGAGGCAAATTGATTCCTCCCAGCTGCTGAAATGATACCTGTGCCTCAAAGTATTCAATCAGAAGCCGAATTTATTGATCAGGATCAGATATTTGTCTCAAAACATAGCCGAAGAGTTACTTCTGCAAGGAAATTCAATGCAAAAAATATCTGCAGAGTTACTTCGACGCCACACAGAGCCTCAAAGGTCAACAAAAGCTCCCACCAAGCTTAAATATTTATGTAAAACATTTAATACAGAATACGCCCATGTAAGTTTCTTCATTGAGCCCCCCAAAGGCCAAGAAGCCATTAAGTCTGTATTAATTGTAATTAGAGATCTTTTATCAGATCTCACCTCCTCATTCTTCTATATATACTTCTATAGAAGATGAGTGAGGGGTTGGTTGTTGGTTGTTGGTTATTATTTGATCACCAGTTGTAATATTGAAACTCTATGAAATAAATACATATTTTGTTGAATTTGAAGAACAAATTGAAGTCTTGGAAGTCTTGATGATATTGTTGCATGCTTGTTACTGTGAAGGCTCTATCATTGGATCCATGAGCTTGGCTGTTGGTGAAGTATTCTGGACTGTTTAATGTTTTTCCCCTGTTTTCATTATGTTCCATAACTTCTTATTACAGTAGGATAGAAAGTATTAGGCTAAGAAATGACTCCTGGAAGCACCTTAGACCTGTTCATCCTTCACTATTTCATGTTTTCTTCTGCTGAAGTATTTTAGAGTCTTTAATCTCTCTCTTTAATCTTCATGCCTGTTTATTTCCTTAATAGTTTGAATAGTTGGTTTCAGCATGATTTATGGTTCTCCCTGCTTGTCTGCTGCCACTTAAAAACTGTTATCGAAGTCTCCCTTTGAAGTTCTTTGTTTACAATGAATCAACGAGGTCTGTTTTGATCTTGCCCTTTGTCCTCACTTAAAAAATTGGCTTAAAGGTCGTTATAATTATGATCATAGATGTTTTTAGGTGTTCCCTCTTCTATGACTATAATTATCAGTAAATATTTTATGTTTCTAAATCCTTTAAAATAAATCTTTGAGGAAATAGGGTGTTCCCCGAATCTTAGATTTCATTTTAAAAGTTGTTTTGAAATCATTATTTGCTTAAAGGTGTGATTTGTAGAATTTATGGTTAGCCCTGTCTATCAAAGAGATCTTTATTGTTCAAATTATGTTTTCAAATTCCCTTTGTTGAGAATTAAACCTCTCTTTCCAAATCATTAATGTTCATCTCATTCCAAAAAACAAAAGGATCCTGTGGCCAAGTTAGATTTTCCCTTTGATATCCCATATCCATTGATGAGTATGTTATGACCTCTTTTTGACTCCATTGCCCAATGAACCAGATATTTCTCTATCCCATATATCTTTCCTAGGCCTTTCATGTTCAGCTATATCATTCCAACCCAACCAAACAAATAAACGAATAAACACCTGCACTTAATAACTAGTCTAAAACCAATACTCAAAGCACACAAGATAAACCTTTGCATAACAAACTTTTGAGAGATCCCTCTCTGAGAACAGGAGGACTAGATCCTGTAACTCTAAAGATTGGTTCTAATGTTGCCTTGTCTTTTGATTTGCCAAACTATCAAAACACAGGACACCAAAATTCAACATTAATGTTGTCAATCTCTTCATCTGTACAATACACAAAATTGGCACGTGCATTCTCACCTGTTCTTTGTCGATTTATACAAACATCGACTCCATCCAATCCGCTGTAAACATTGTCGATCATGACATCCCTTGCTTCTTGACTTATTTGAGAAGTCGCATCCATCTCTGACTGTAGAGTTTTGACCCGAAAAGGTCGACTCACAAATGGTGACTCAGGGCGAGGCAACTCCACATCTCGCCTAGCGCCCCTACGGTAATTGGGTTTCATTTTCAAAAAAAATTCTGCGTAAAACAATTGTGCAAAATAAACAGGAACCTCGTCATTCCATGGGTGCCTTCCATAGGCTGCAAGGTGCCTATCATACAAATAGTGAGCTATATCGGGGTGCTTGAAATATTTCACCTTCAACATTTTTCTTTTTGGCTCTTCCTTGAAATTAAACATTGACTTCACCATATCTTTTGTAACTCTTTGTTTTACATCCTCCCATTTATCGGGGCCCATTACTGTTTCATTTCTCTTTCTCATGACTTCTACAAATGTATCAGTCATTGGCCCAAGATTTTTGTACACATTTACTATTTCACCCAATGAATGTGTAACTATTTCGAGGCTTTGTCGACTCTTAGCAAGTAGAGTCAAAGCCACGAGATCTCTCCACAATTTTGCATGAAGTTGTTGACACCTTTCTAAGGTGCATTATGCCATGTTTCTTTTCCATAGTATATCAGAAATGTCGGTCGGATAAGTTGTGGTGGGTAGAAAACCTTCTTCTTGAATGTAGCGTTCTGCCCTGCGTCTATTTTGATCAATATTTGGAACATTTTTAGCCTCTGCACAAATATATATAAAATTTGGTATATTAGAAAAACACATGTAAACAAATTTGTAGAAATTCAATGAAAAAAATATTGAAATTGATGGCAACCTCGACGTGGTTGGCTAGCATCTTCTCCACCCTGAAACTGTTGAGAACCAGAACGACCCTGCTGAGAACCAACACCACCAGTTGTTGATTGGCCTCCAGAGAATAAATATCACCACCTTCACACAACCTGCTACCACTTATTGATGGCCCTCTAAGGGGATTTGAACCACCACCAACCTCTCGAGAGGAGAGAGAAGCTTCATAAACAAATACGAATTTATAATCAATTGAAAAATACATGCATACATATAAATACATGTGTACATATTCATTGATTAAATTGTGTTAAAAACATACCATGACTGGGTGAAACATGGGCATCCATGGCTAGAGTAGAGACCCTTCTCTTCTTATTAGCTCCTAAAAAATAAAAAATGAAACTTATTAACAACTAATTTAACTCACAAAGTTGATAAAAAATCAATTCCATATGTACACACATGTATGGAGATTTAATATTATATTTAAATTTACCATGAATAGCTCTCGATCCCGATCCCTGATCCCCCCTTCTTGTAGAGATATGAGATTTTGTTGATCTTTGTGGTTCATCCTCCATGATAAATATATCTATGGTGGACATTTACAATTAAATTTTTTAAATAACTAATTTAAATTAAATTCAAAATAAAGTTCATAAAATTAATGTTTAATTTAGTGTAAACAAATTATGTAAAACACAACTTTCAAAGCACTAATTGATGTGTGAAACTCAATTTAAGCAAAAAAAAAGTTATAAAAATGATAAGTTCAACAAATTGTGTTTTACATGGTGGGAGCACACTTGGTATAAAATTGAAAAAAACACATTGTCATTAAAAAAGAAGTGAAACTCCATTTAAACAAAAATTTCTTGCAGTCCCCACATTTTAATTTCATAAAAATGTGAAGTTCACCACTTGTTGCAAATGTGAAGTTCACCAAGTTGCGCTTTACATGGTGTGGTGGGAGCACACTTGGTATATAATTGAAAAAAGCACATGGTCATTAAAAAAGACACATTTATAAGTACACAACACACACATATCCAAGATATGTTACAATGTCGATCAATAAATTTTGAAGGAGAGTGTCTCAACACTAATTCATCTTTGAGAGATGAATCTTGAATTTTTGAAGAATTGCGTCTCAAAACTAATTCATTTTTGAGAGATGAATCTTGAATTTTCGAAGAAGAGTGTCTCAAAACTAATTCATCTTTGAGAGATGAATCTTTCATTGGCATTGGAATTGCCCCGTATAATTCTAATTCATCTATTATTTCATCCTTGATAGATGAATCCTGAATTTGCATTGCCCCACACAATAAATCAGCAGCCATCTTATTCACATTTGTACAATGCCTTATACTAAAAAATTGAAATTGGCTAACAATATTGTTTGCTATTCCATGCAGTTCTTTTAGCCTCTCCTTCTTAACTTGGTATACGCCATTCATCTAGTTGCACACAAGTTCAGAATTGGTGAAAACCACAATTCCATTTGATTCATACTCCATCGTTGTTCCCAAGCCTTCTATCAATCCAATATAATATGCCTCATTTTTTGTTGTTCTTCCTAGTATATTCATTTTCTTTTGGACAACTTTGCTAGTTGCAATATTGGAAATCACACATGTAATCACTGCATTCTCTGGATTGGGATATCAAGAAAATTCTATGCATAATTTCCATTTTTCAACTATATTTAATGGTTTTCTTATCCCTAAAAAAAAATAAATTCAATAAAAATATATATATTATATTGAAATTTATTGCAAATGCATGGGAGAAATTAAAAACTTATATTTAGATCTATTCCAGAGATTGACTATAGGGGCATTTACTAGATATGTCACCTTTCATAAAAGATGAGATCCAGAAGCTACCTGGCCCTTTATAGACTCTTCCTATAGAACTATCATGGATATGAAAATGAAAAACTTCTAATTAGATATATTCTAGAGATTGAATGTAGGGGCATTTACTCTTAGGTTAAAACCTATATGTTTTGTATCAAATCACTTTTGGTTTCAATGGGAAACTTTTATGGCTAATTTGTGTTTTACATGTTGAATATAAAAGGTTTTTTCTCTCATTTTTTGAGACCATGGATATGAAAATGAAAAAATATATGCTTGGTTAAAAACTATGTTTTGTATCAAATTAATTTTTGTTTATAAATACTATATACATGTTGACTATAGGGGCATTTATATCTATTCCGGAGATTGACTTTAGGGGCATTTAATAGAAATGTCACCTTTCATAAAAGATGAGATCTAGAGGCTACCTGGCCCTTTACAGACTCTGCCTATAGAACTACCATGGATATGAAAATGAAAAACTTCTAATTAGATCTATTCTAAAGATTGAATGTAGGGGCATTTACTAGATTAGGTTTTAAAACCTATATGTTTTATATCAAATCACTTTTGGTTTCAATGGGAAAATTTTATGGCTAATTTGTGTTTTACATGTTGAATATAAAAGGTTTTTTCTCTCTCATTGTTTGAGACCATGGATATGAAAATGAAAAACTATATACTTGGTTAAAACCTATGTTTTGTATCAAATTACTTTTTGTTGCTAAATACTATATACATGTTGACTGTAGGGGCATTTATATCTATTCCAGAGATTGACTATGGGGGCATTTACTAGATATGCCACATTTCATAAAAGATGAGATCTAGAGGCTACCTGGCCCTTTACAGACTCTGCCTATAGAACTACCATGGATATGAAAAAGAAAAACTTCTAATTAGATCTATTCTAAAGATTGAATGTAGGGGAATTTACTATATTAGGTTAAAACCTATATGTTTTGTATCAAATCACTTCTGGTTTCAATGGGAAAATTTTATGGCTAATTTGTGTTTTACATGTATAAAAGGTTTTTTCTCTCTCATTGTTTGAGACCATGGATATGAAAATGAAAAACTATATAATTGGTTAAAACCTATGTTTTGTATCAAATTACTTTTTGTTTCTAAATACTATATACATGTTGACTGTAGGGGAATTTAGATCTATTCCAGAGATTGAATGTAAGGGCATTTACTAGATATGTCACCTTTCATAAAATATGAGACCCAAAGGCTACCTGGCCCTTTACAGACTACCTATAGAACTACCATGGATATGAAAATGGAAAACTTCTAATTAGATCTATTCTAGAAATTGAAGGTAGGGGCATTTACAAGATAGGTTAAAACCTATGTTTTGTATCAAATCACTTTTGGTTTCAATGAGAAACTTTTATGGCTAATTTGTGTTTTACATGTTGAATATAAAAGGTTTTTTCTCTCTCATTGTTTGAGAACATGGATATGAAAATGAAAAACTATATAATTGGTTAAAACCTATGTTTTGTATTAAATTACTTTTTGTTTCTAAATAAGTTATATACATGTTGAATATAAAAGGTTTTTTTCTCTCTCATTGTTTGAGACCATGGATATGAAAATGAAAAAATTCTATTTAGATCTATTCTAGAGATATGGCTAATTTGTGTTTTACATGCATTGAATATAAAATGTTTTTTCTCTCATTGTTTGAGTCCATGGATATGAAAATGAAAAACTTCTATATTTCAAACTATTCAAGAGATTGATTGACTTGTAGGGGCATTTACTCTTAGGTTAAAACCTATGTTTTGTATCAAATCACTTATGGTTTCAATGGGAAACTTTTATGGCTAATTCAAGTGTTTTACATGTTGAATATAAAAGGTTTTTCTCTCTATCATTGTTTGAGACCATGGATATGAAAATGAAAAACTTCTATTTAGATCTATTCTAGAGATATGGATAATTTGTGTTTTACATACATTGAATATAAAAGGTTTTTTCTCTCATTATTTGAGACCATGGATATGAAAATGAAAAACTTCTATTTAAAAATATTCTAGAGATTGATTGTAGTGGCATTTACTTTTAGGTTAAAACCTATTTTTTGTATCAAATCACTTATGGTTTCAATGGGAAACTTTTATGGCTAATTCAAGTGTTTTACATGTTGAATATAAAAGGTTTTTTTCTCTCTCATTGTTTGAGACCATGGATATGAAAATGAAAAACTTCTTTTTAGATCTATTCTAGAGATATGACTAATTTGTGTTTTACATACATTGAGTATAAAAGGTTTTTTCTCTCATTATTTGAGACCATGGATATGAAAACGAAAAAATTATATTTAAAACTATTCCAGAGATTGATTGTAGGGGAATTTACTCTTAGCTTAAAACCTATGTTTTGTATCAAATCACTTATGGTTTCAATGAGAAATTTTTATGGCTAATTTGTGTTTTACAGTTGAATATAAAAGGTTTTTTTCTCTCTCATTGTTTGAGACCATGGATATGAAAATGAAAAACTTCTATTTAGATATATTCTAGAGATATGGCTAATTTGTGTTTTACATACATTGAATATAAAAGGTTTTTTCTCTCATTGTTTGAGACCATGGATATGAAAATGAAAAACTTCTAGATATTTAAAACTATTCGAGAGATTGATTGACTTGTAGGGGTATTTACTCTTAGGTTAAAACCTATGTTTTGTATCAAATCACTTATGGTTTCAATGGGAAACTTTTATGGCTAATTTGTGTTTTACATGTTGAATATAAAAGGTTTTTTTCTCTCCCATTGTTTGAGACCATGGATATGAAAATGAAAAACTTATATTTAGATCTATTCTAGACATATGGCTAATTTGTGTTGTACATACATTGAATATAAAAGGTTTTTTCTCTCTCATTGTTTGAGACCATGGATATGAAAATGAAAACCTATATACTTGGTTAAAACCTATTTTTTGTATCAAATTACTTTTTGTTTCTAAATACTAGATACACGTGACTGTAGGGGAAATTACTGTAGGGGAATTTAGACATATTTCGGAGATTGACTGTAGGGGCATTTACTAGATATGTCACCTTTCATAAAAGATGAGATCCAGAGGCTACCTGGCCCTTTACAGACTCTGCCTAAAGAATTACCATGGATATGAAAATGAAAAACTTCTAATTAAACATATTCTAGAAATTGAATGTAGGGGCATTTACTAGATTAGGTTAAAACCTATGTTTTGTGTCAAATCACTTTTGGTTTCAATGGGAAACTTTTATGGCTGATTTGTGTTTTACATGTTGAATATAAAAGGTTTTTTCTCTCTCATTTTTTGAGACCATGGATATGAAACTGAAAAACTATATAATTGGTTAAAACCTATGTTTTTTATCAAATTACTTTTTTCTTCTAAATACTATATACATGTTGAATATCAATTGGATGCACATAACATGCAAGTTATGTGCAAATGATGGATGATGAATGACCTAAGTGAATCTCCATATCAATTGGATGCAAGTTATGTGCATATGATGGATGATGAATGAGGTGATGTTGATCATAACCTTTACATCTATATGATAGGAAGCTTGATATACATAACAAGGTTTAGACTAGATATAATTTTGGAATTCAAGTTATGTGCAGATGATGGATGATGAATGACCTAAGTGAATCTCCATATCAATTGGATGCCAGTTATGTGCAGATGATGGATGATGAATGAGGTGATGTTGATCATAACCTTTACATCTATATTATAGGAAGCTTGACATACATAACAAGGTTTACACTAGATATAATTTTGGAATTCAAGTTATGTGTAGATGATGGATGATGAATGACCTAAGTGAATCTCCATATCAATTGGATGCCAGTTATGTGCAGATGATGGATGATGAATGAGGTGATGTTGATCATAACCTTTACATCTATATGATAGGAAGCTTGATATACATAACAAGGTTTAGACTAGATATAATTTTGGAATTCAAGTTATGTGCAAATGATGGATGATGAATGACCTAAGTGAATCTCCATATCAATTGGATGCAAGTTATGTGCAGATGATGGATGATGAATGAGGTGATATGTTGATCATAACCTTTACATCTATATGATAGGAAGCTTGATATACATAACAAGGTTTAAATATTAGATATAATTTTGGAATTTATATTAGTTGGAATATTTCAATCAACAACTAAACAGAGTCATCTATTACCAAAAACATATATTAAGATACTTGAAAGAGACTACAAACAATGGACTATAGTACCCAAAAGGTGAGAAAGTCATCTATTACCAACAAATAGATATTAAGATACTTGAAAGAGACTACAAACAATGAACTATAGTACCCAAAAGGTGAGAAATTTACATTGACAACATAGAGAGATTCAACTAGGCTTGTTTGGATGACATGAAAAGTACAAGTGGACAATGTATAATTCTACTTAGGAAGAGTCTTTGGTTTAATGGTTAAGCAAGAAAGAGTCATTAATTTCTCTATCTAGAGTAGAAGTGGAATACATAGTAGTTACTTCTTTTTGAGTGTTTTGGATGAAATGGGCTCTACAAGATATTAAGGTAAATTTCAGTGAACCTATATATCTAATGAGTGTTTCAATAAAAGTGTAATAATAATTTCAAAAATAAAATATTCTACTTCCTTCAATCACTAAACATATCATCATAAAGTACCACTTCCTCACACAACAGGTCTTTGAGAAAATAGTGAAGATGGAACACATACCCACAAAGCCTCTTGTTAGAGAAGCATTTGAATATGTGAGAAACAAATTAGGGATAGTTCTTGTAAATTATCTTGTTAGAGAAGCATTTGAATATGTGAGAAACAAATTAGGGATAGTTCTTGCAAATTATTGTCCCTTATTTGACTTCAAAAGAAGAGCCTATGAAATTGAGTGAAATATCTATGTGGGAGAGTACACAATATCTAAGGGGGAGAATACAATATAAGGAAGAAATAAAAATAGTAACAAGAAGCATATGATTGTGTCAAGAATTTGAAGTATTCAAGAAGCATAACAAAGGACCATCATAAAATTCAAATTGAAAGATCAAGTAGTCTTCTTCATGAAGAAGCAACATTAACTAGGTTCATCATTTAAAGGGTTCATTTTTTACTGAAAATATTTATGAAAAAAAAGTACATATGTATATATAATTTATATAAACATGTTCCAAAATATTTTCAAATGTACACAGTAGTATTATAAATTTTCATATCTAATTAATAGATGTTGAAGATGATTCTAGCTCATTATTTATTGGCATTATCATAACATTCTCAAAATCTCCTCTTGAATCTAAAAATGAATATGGAATGAGTCATTGTACATTATGAAAAATCTTGTATTTAAATGACAGTTGATCTATGAATAATATGGAATGAATCATTGTACATAAGGCAGAGAGCCAAAAAAAGCAGAGACAATTTAAAGAGATAGTAGTAATAGACAATATTATCCTTATTAAACTCTATTACAAAGTTGTAGTAATTGATAGTCTTATCCTTATTAAACTCTATTACAAAGCTGTAGTAATTGACAGTCTTATCAACACATTTCCAAAGCGTGACTGGTCTTAGCCGCTTGTGGTAATTCACAAAGTCAGTAATACTGTAAAAAATGAACATTCCTCGCGGGATTGAGGCTCGAGGATGCCCGGGGCCTTGATGCGTACTGGAGTGGCTTTGCTTTAAGACTCGACTCGCTCGCCAGAGATATTTAGTGAGAGATATTCAGTGGAGGGCCCATCTGGATAGTGCCAAGGGTGAGATAGCTACATTACAAGGACAGGTGGCAGCATTGTAGGCATAGGTGGATACACTGCTGAGTGATAGGCAGACAGGGGTAGGTGGGTAGCTGTAGGAGATTATCTTTATTGGCTGCTCAAGGTAAGGGTGGAAAAATTAAATACCAGCAGAGCCCGAACTAAGTGTTACGATAGAAGTAGTCGTGATAAAGGGAGGAAGAGTAGTATACGGGATGGGGTAACATAATATAGTATAAATGACGAAGGTAAATCAGGTTTCATATTCTATATGTAATAACGAAAATGACAAAATCCAATCCATTAACTAATTGCATTGGTTATTTAGCAGAGAGCCAAAAAAGCGTATACAGTTTAAAGAGATGGTAGTAATAGAAAGTCTTATCCTTATTAAACTCTATTACAAAGTTGTAGTAATTGACAGTCTTATCCTTAATAAACTCTATTACAAAGCTGTAGTAATTGACAGTCTTATCAACACATTTCCAAAAAGCAGAGAGCCAAAAAAGCATATACAGTTAGACTGATTCATTGGTTCTTTGCATGTTCCTTACCGGGCCTCTCTCATTCATAACATGATTTCTATTTCCCTATAGGATAACAGGAAGAATGTTAAACGTACGTGGAAAGTCGCAGCAGAGGATGCTGAAGACGTTGAAGACAATGATCCCTAAAGACGTCATGGAATACCTCTGCAACAAAAAAAATCAGATTAAAACCAAATTAAAAAAATAACAAGAAAAAAATTACAGAAATTTAAAATTTGGAATATCTTACCTCCTTGAGCTTAATTTGCGCAGACAACAGGGAATCAATGGGACAGAAATGAGCGCGTGGGACAACAGCAAATTAGTGGGATAGGAATGAGTGCGCGGGACAACATCGAATCAGTGGGATAGAACTGAGCGCATGAGACAAAAGTGAATCAGCGGGATAGAACTGATTGCGTGAGAATTAGCGGGACAAAAATGAGCACGCAAGAATCAGCTGGACAGAAATGAGCGCGTGAATATCAGCTAGATAGAAATGAGCAGGTGAGAATCAACGGGACAGAAATGAGCACGCGATAAATGTGAACAGAAACCTGGAATAGGTTGCGGGTGATATATTTATAAAATAATAGTTCGGCTGAACTTTGTTTTTCGGTTTTCCAAAATTAGGCAAAAACTTTGTTTGCCATTGCCGTCAGTACGCCGTCAATGTAAACGGAAAAGGAAGTTTAGCTGAACTAAATTCAATAGTTCGGCTGAACTCCTGAATTTTTCGGCCGAACTATGACAAGAGTTCGACCGAACTATGGAGGAAAAAAATTTTCCGCCCCGAATTCTCACAAAAGTGTTACCCATCTTCGCATTTTCACCCATAAATATTTTTTTATTTACTTATACTTCATAGATTTAGAATGAATAAAGATGAAGTATTTTACATTTTAAAGAGTCTTTATGCAATCAAAGTAGAATGTAATACACATATATGAGTCCTTAGTATGAACTTACTAATGATACCTTTTAATTACTTAAATACTTGGTTTGTAAGTGATGTTTGAGGGGTAAAATTCTTTAAAGAGGTCAAACCTTTGTTTCTTAGTAATGTTAATTTCATATTGAATATTCCTCACCACATCCCTCTTTCATAGTAATTGCACATAAATACTAAGGGATCACATTAATTCATAAGCACTAGACATATAACTATAAGATTGAGCTTTTATAACATTCAATTGAAACTTTAATGGAACTAGTTAGTCACATCACAATCATACATAAGACCTTCCCTTATCACCATACTACTGTGGGGATAGGAACCAATGTTTTCTTGGGTGGGGCATGTTGGTATCTTCGTTAGGGCTATAGACACTCGATGGCAACGGAACAAGGCAAGTGGCTCAGATTAAAATCTAGTGTTTAATTCTCCCACTCCTTCTATTGAGGTAAATTTCGATGGGGCATGCTGACATCTCCACCGGAGCTATGAATGCTAGCCAACAGTAGAGCAAGGTCAATGGTATTGGACTAAGTCCAGTGCATAATCCTCCCATCTTGTGAATTGTTAAGTCCCTATATTAATAGTATAGCCCCTTATTATGTTAGTGTAGCCCCCCTTATTGTTATTATTGTACCCCTGTAACCCCCATATTGTTATTATTGTGCCCTTAAATTATTATTGTTAGGTCGGCTAGGATTACATTGTGGCCCACTAGAATTACATTATGGCCCCATGGACTCCTATATATAGAAAGGAGGTTTTGTAAATTGTATCATCCAAGAATTGTTCATTTATGTAATGTATTGGAGGTTGCCCCCCCGAAGTGGCTCATTTCTAAGGCGTTGATATCTCTTTTCTTCTATTTTTTGGAGCTGGTTACACAACATTTGGTATCAGAGCTTGGGATTCTAGGGTTTCGCTGCTCCAAACAGGTCATCGTGGCATTTTCGCTATAACGTTTTTTCTATGAAGTTTCAGAAGCTGAAATTTTTAGGGTGCCAAGCGGAAATCCTGAGGAATATTTTCTAAAAATTTCAGAGCTTGGTTCGTAATATTTTCGGAGATATCA
This sequence comes from Pinus albicaulis, assembly GCA_034641835.2. NCBI lineage: Eukaryota > Viridiplantae > Streptophyta > Pinopsida > Pinales > Pinaceae > Pinus > Pinus albicaulis. Next base: position 1,096,841,388 of record CM076574.1, on the reverse strand, counting down.
TCTGTGGAAGTTAGGTCTTTTTTCAAGCTCCTAAACAGGTCATCGTGGAATTTTCGCTATAAAATTTTTTCTACAAAGGTTCAGAATCTGAAATTCGTATTTTGCAAAGCTGAAATCCTAAGGAAATTTGTCAAAAAATTTCAGAGCTTGGTTCGTAATATTGTTGGAGATATGATTCAGAAGTTGCAAAAGTTGTGCTCCCAACCCCAATTGCATCTCAAAGAGGTGATCGTGGGAAAAGTTCAATAACTCTCTCTCTAGGAAGTGGATTTGAGTGCCGTTAAAAGTGGTCGCAAGTACACAGACTTTAGTTTCTTGGATATCAATTTCAGAGACAAAGGACGAAAAAATGAGACGTGGCAAGTCCTACAAGTTTGCTCTACTAAACCAGTCCAGAATTAGGTCATTGTGGGAGATTGGACACAACTTTGTCTTGGAGAATCCAAATTAGATCAGACCTGTGGAATTTGAAAGAGGCTTCAGAGGGATACTACAGGGCTGAATTTTAGATATTGAATATTTTCAGTTATAGAGATAATTTAATTTCAATATCTAGCTCCTCAAAAGAAAGAGAAAGGTGTGTATCTGGTTTTTAAAATTGCATAACGTTTGTTTGAAAAAGCAATTGAAGTGATTCCAAGTGCATAGTTTAGAATTTTTATCAGTATTGGGTTTTATAATGCCTCCAAAAAATAATTCCATACCCATTAATCCCTCAAAAAGCTATACTATGACGCATGAAGAGGAAGAGTTGCAGTATGAGATATCAAAATTACGGTACCAAGTGCAAAAAGTTTCGATCTTACGAAGAGAAATTGAAGATGAAATAGATGGTTTAAAAGCAGAAATGGAGGCTAAGTTGGATGGTTTGAAGGATCAAATAATAGAAAATATGGATGATAAATTAATGGAAGATCACATCGAGCATCAACAACAAGTTCTCCAACTCTCAAAGGATAAACCAACTTTGGTGCAGAATCTAATGAAACAACAGGAAGATCAACATCACATCGAAAGAAGTTATGAAGCAGTCATAGAAACAAGAAATCGACAAGTACGATCAATTTCAGAGTATCTCAGCAAGTGGAAGAACTTTCCTGTAGAAGATTTCACATGGGATGATGAGAATTTTATACAGAAGCATCAAGAAATAATCAAGCGTTGAGGACAACACTTGTTTGAAGGAGAGGGGCATGTTAAGTCCCTATATTAATAGTGTAGCCCCTTATTATGTTAGTGTAGCCCCTCTTATTGTTATTATTGTACCCCTGTAACCCCCATTTTGTTATTATTGTGCCCTTAAATTATTATTGTTAGGTCGGCTAGGATTACATTGTGGCCCACTAGGATTACATTATGGCCCCATGGACTCCTATATATAGAAAGGAGGTTTTGTAAATTTTATCATCGAAGAATTGTTCATTTATGTAATGTATTGGAGGTTTCCCCCTCGAAGTGGCTCATTTCTAAGGCGTTGATATCTTTTTTCTTCTATTTTTGGAGCTGGTTACACAACATGAATGCTATATTTTCTAAATAAATTGAAAGCACGACCTCTAACATGAAGAGAAAAATGTCGTCATCTCAAGATAGTGGATGACTCTGTCAGGGCTATGGACACTCAATGGAAATGGAGCTACATCCAATTATGGAAACTCATGTTATGGACCAAAAAGGGAAACAAATCCCTAATAAATAGCATTCATAGTTTCGATCAAATCTACTTAAAATGGAAGTCACTCATAGGTATCTTAATTAGTTCCACGGTTTATGTAATTTCCTAATCATTAGCTGTAAGTAGGTATGACTTTTTATGGTGTTGGATGTTCTTATGAAGTGATACATTTATCATTTTTTAGATCATATGCCTTGAGCATTATCATAACTACCCTAATACACAAAATATACAAACAAATGTTTTTTATGTATGTAAATAATAATTGAACTTGTTAATCTATATGTACTAGGGCCTCACATTTATTCATGTTTCATTTTTGCTACTGATTGATTAAGCCCTCAATATGCGAAAGATTTTAATTTTATTACTTTTTGTCTCTTTAGTTTCTTTTTTCGACTCCATGTCCAATATGAACACTTCTGGCCTATGTTCTTAATTCTCTGCAGGGGAACATCATCCCCAGTTGAAGCCAATTGTTGCCACCAATTTCACTTTATGCCTCCTCTCATATTCTCATGATAAAAAATCGCTTCCTTAAATTTTTATAGTTTCCCTACATCAATTAAATTATTGTAACTTGTAAAAAAATCACTATAAAAAATTAACATCTTAATTTTGAATTAATAATTATAATCCTAAGTTACCATTATTATAAAAGATTAACATCTTAATTTTGAATTAATAATTATAATCATAAGTTACAATTATTACTATAATAAGTTAAAAAAAAATAAAATAAAAAAATAAATAATAAATAATAAATTAAAAATTAAATTTAATTAATTGATAATTAAAATACAAAATTTAAATTAAATAATAACCAAATTACAAAACATTTAAAATAGAACACAATAAATTGAATATAACATTATATATGAATTAATACAACAAATATTTAAAAAAAATCGATATAAAATAAATAAATTGAATTAAAATATAATATAAAATTGAAATAACATAATTAAATAATGCAATTAAATCAAATATTAAATAAACAAAATCGAACATAATAATTAGAATATAATTAATTAAAATAAATTAAATAAATTATAATAAAAATTAAACATTAAATAATTATAAAGCAAATTAATTAAAAATATATATTAATTAAACAAAACTGACGTATTCACCTCTTACCATTCACTGAAATTGCTTAATATCAACTCAACGAATATTGTATAAAAGGCATAATCCCACCTCATATATTCCACGTCTGGGAGGTATGGAAGGGTAGGAATAGGGTGATCTTTGAGGGGGTGCCATTTCAGATATCTCAGGTATTTGCATATATTCATGGTTGGTTGGATGATCGCCCACTCCCCTGTGCTGTGGTGCTGGACTGTTCTAAGCGAAATAGGCCGCATGAGATCACACTGCCAGCAATTTATTTCGACGGAGCATGTGTGGCAGGTCTGTTGGGTTGCGGGGCATGGGTAAAAATTTCTCAGAGGGAGCGGCTGCACATCCATTGGAACGCGGGATGGGGTACCAATAACAAAGCTGAGCTTATTGCCCTGTGGGGCGCTCTTCGAATGGCAATTTATCTTCGACTTCAGGGCGTGCACATCTATGGTGACTCTCAGATTGTAATAGGATGGGTGCTTGGGCAAAAGCTCATGATGAGGCCTGATCTACAGGGTTGGCTGCTGAGGGTTAGAGGTCTGTGGGATAAACTCGAAAGACCTCCTTTAACTCACATCTACAGGGAAGTAAATACACGTGCTGATGGGCTGTCCAGAAAGGGTCTGGAATCGGATTTCGGGATGATGCACATACAACTTTTTAGGGATAATAATTTACATTGGCAGACATCCATTCCTATGCCATAACGGCTTTTTGCTTTGAACTATGATATGATGGTTAATGGTTCTCAGTTTTGGGAGGTATTTTGGCATACGTGGGTATGAGTCGGAGTGGCGGTGCACTCTGTTCTGTTTTGTTTTGGTATACTGGGGAAGGTTTGGTCACAAGCAAACCTGGTCTGGTTAAGCTCTTCAGCTGATGGGGATACACAACCAAGCCAGATGATATTCTTCTCCGGATCCTGTCAGTTTGGAGTTCGCTTGCAGGGCACAGTACTGGTTTCGGTATATAGTTTGCTGTGGCTTTTATAGTTTCCTGGTTCACAGTTTTGATGGTCTGTTGGCGTTTTTACTCAGGGTTCATATCTCGGCGGCCATGTGGCGACTGTATTAGATCCTTCAGATGGGGCAATGGAGATGCTGTTTATGTGGGAGGATGGTGTTTGTTTGTTTATAATGCTACACAGTATTGACATGATTTTTCCGGCGCAGGCCTGTGTCCAATTCTTACATGGACTTCGTCATTCTCAATATCCCACTCCTTCTGATCATTGCTCTTTTTTCTGTTCTTATCCTGCAGGTCCAATATTAATGGTTTGTCATTATTTTCATCGAATGCCTTGGTTTCCCTCTCATTGGGGAATACTTGATGAATTTTATGATCTGATATGGGGAGTCTGACCTTCTCTCTCATGTTTATGAGAGGGGTTTTGTCTGGATCATTTGTATGGATTCTCGCTATTGACCTTCATAGCCGAGATTATGTATGCATTATGTACTGTCTATATTATAATATATACAACGTTTTTTTCTTCTGAAAAAAAAAAGTCTTAAGGAATTCAGTAAAGCACTCATGTTAAAGTCCGTCATCACGAATTGAATTTTTATGTTATCATTCAAATGTAATCTATACGAGTTTATTACGAGCCCGATTAAGTAATCTCTAGCTATTTTAAATAAAATTTAATATATACATATATATATACATAATCAAAATCAAAATTTAAAATTTATTTATATATATAGTATTAAAATTTAAATATATATATATATATATTTAAAATTTGATTTAAAGTTATATAATTTTGATTAGATTATTATTTAAATTCCCAATTTATATTAAAACATAATTAATATTTAAAATTAAAATCTAATTTGAGATCTTATTTTTAAGGAACTAGTGGTGAATTGAAAAATTACGAGCATGAGTTTAACATTAAAAAACATCGAAAAGGGCATTAATCAAATTTTATATTGAATGGAAATCTAGAATTTATTATATATATATTTTTAGGACTTCATTTTAGACTCGGAATTTTATGGGTGAGTATTCGTTATTTTTATTTATCATTCATATATATTTTTACTAATCTTTATGTTTATATATTTTTACTAATCTTTATGTTTCTTTATTTATGTAGGAATTTTATCATGAAAAATTTAATAATTAATTAATTGAATATTTGAACGGAAGATTAATAGGAGAAATAAATATACATTTCATTTAGTTACAAAAATAATTATTAATATAATATTACTGGAAGTTACGGACTTAGAAACATTTGAAAGTATTTTTTGGCGTAAGTTTTTTTTATGGTAGCTTTGAGAAAGAAGACTTTAAGTACTACAACCATCTTTCACATGTTGTAAATGGTCTCCTTCATTGATCTTTGAGGTTTTATTAATAGTATTATAATTAACTTTTTTATTTTCTTCGATAGCGTTTTATTTATTTTCAATTTTACCAACTAGTTTATTGTTCTAGAATGGTAACTGAACTTGATTATGCATTATTCTTGGATACATTAAATAATTTTAAATTTTGGAATACTTGATATTTGACATTTTAAAATCATAATTTGAATTTTATTGTTCAAGATTTAATTCCATAAATACATGATATTTAGGATTACGTGTACTGTAAATTCAGTAAAAAAATAGTTCTTTAAATTTTCGTTTCTTTTTTTCTTCATTATTTTTTCACTATTTTCCCTCACTTGCCATTACTCGCCATTTTTTTACTTGTTCATATTGCCTAATGTTTCAGATAGTACATTTAATTTAATGTTTCTCTCAGTTAGATGTAGTTACATGTATTTAACACTAGTGTGTTTTAATTCCTTTATTTTCTTTATTTTAATATGTATTTTCACTCTAACTTTTGTGAATTATGATATATAATAATTTACCTCGTTTGTCATTAATGAATTTTTTAATTAATAAGTTTTCTTGAGTTATGTACTTACCATCTATTTTTTCAAAAAAAAACATTATTTTATTTAAAATACTGTTTATTCAATAATATGGCCTATTTATTTGTTAATTAGAAAATCCATTTAATTTATATTAAGTTTACGATGAAAATTCTATTTTGACTATCACCAGGGAATACCACCTATGGTGAAAGGCCTGTCACCTAGAACACGATGATCTAGGATCTTAAGTGATGTGGTCTCAAGTTGTCCTTAGTTACTGGGAAAATTTGTGCATGAACACCGTGACCAAGCTCTTCACATAGATGCCACAAAAGTCATAGTTGAGGAGTCTCCTCTTGCATGAGAGGTAAACCCATGCAACTTCCTATGCAAGGGACACACCTCCAATGCTGCAAGAGAGGAAATTGACATAGCTAAAATAATGAGGCAATAGTGGAAAAAACTTGATGTTACACATAGAAGTGGGATAAAATATAGGGTAGTTGATTTTGGAAATCAAAGCACATGCTTAAAAAAAAATGCAATATATATAGACCATATACCTCTATTATAAAATTAAAATTATTATGGGAAAGCTATTAATAAAGAAAAATGAATCATAATAGAAGACTATTCTATACATATATGCTTTGCAACTACAAATGAAAATGTTGGATAACAAGGTAACCACCCATGCCAATAAAGAAACAGACCTATAATTCATAAATAACTAATAACAAGATGTTAAACCTTTGGCCTAGTAAATAGATTCTTACCTTAAATAAATGATCAAATTGTTTATTTTTTAGTTTACTTATTAAATTAAACCATTCTACATTCTCATTAGCTCTAGTATTAGAACTTCTAGTATATTTACCATCTCATAATTTGTGGCCTATATGTTCATATAATTATAGTCAAACTAATAATTTTGTCAATAATATTATATCTTTGTTATTGACCTAGTCATATCTCCAGTGACAAGTGTTTTAGCTCAAAATTTCACCCCCTTGGGTTCATAAAGAATAACATCATACAAAAAACTGGAATGTAGAAATTGGTCCATGGAAGCTTAATAAAAACTAATTCTTTGCATCTTCAATAATTCTCAAACATTAGCAAACAATGTTGTTAGGTCTAAGAATGCTCCATATGACTTGAAAGGGACATTTGTAGGGCTCAAAAACTCTCTAATTACTCTACAAAAGAGAGTTAAAGAAGAAATGAATCTGGATAAGAGAAAACATGGTCAAAGTTGATCATTTTAGAGGATAAGGATGAAAGGACCATATTAAACATGGTCGACAAAGTCCCCAGGTGAAATGTGGTCACTCCTCCAAGCTATATATAAAATAAATACTTTCCATGGAACAAAGAGAAAGAAGTCTATTGTAACGAAATATTACTCAGGAATGTATATTGTGGCTTTCCTTATGATAAGCTATAGACATTATTAGGTACCAAATTGTGTATTATTAGTCAATTGGTTGATGATATAGTTACATGTATTTCACGGATCTTTGGTATACTCTTTATATGATGTACTCATAAGCATGTGCTTGACAATTTTAAATTTAACTTATTGATGTGTATGACTAAAGAAAGGGGAAAAAAATTAAAGTTAACAAACTTGCTTGTTTTAACTGTACTAGAAGGCCCTTTATAACCTAGTATGAGGGAGATGTTGTAATGACATGTTAAATGTAATTTTGTAGTGAAGTGTTAGATAAAAATAATAATAAAACATAATTTTGACTCAATTAAAAAATCAATAAAAAATAAAACATGATAATAAAATTAATAAGTTCCTTAGATTCAAAGTATTAAATTGTAACTTTATTTTTGTTAATAAAATTACAAACAAATTGTTTTAGAAAAAACCCATAATATGCATATCACATTAAATGAAATTTAATTAATGATAATTCATATTCATAATAATGATATTTATAATTTTTTATTTAAATTTAATTAATAAACATATAATAAATATATATATATGAGGTTATGAAGCAAGATTAAAGACCCTGCAATAAAAAGACAGTACGGTCAACATTGATAACCATAAAAAATAAAATAAAAAAATTAATAAACTTGACATATCTCTGTCAATATGTAGCCGCTTGTTCCTATTTGATATCCAAGAAGTTTGGAGAGTTTATTCAATCGCAATGAAAGGTAACAAAGAGGTGATTATCTTTAATGTGGTCACGAGCCTTACAAAGGGATGTATATCTTTAATGTTGTTACGAACCTCGTCTAATTCGAATATGATTAGAAGTTAAAATTTAAAATATTTTGTATAGTTTTATTAATTTAGTTAAAATAAAATAAATTATAATAAAAATAAATATAAATTTTTGTTAAAATAAATTTTTTGATATTTTTTAATTAAATATTGTTAGGTAATTTATTATTTGAAATAAAAATGAAATAAAAATGAAAATGATCGTGTTTTTACATAAAAAATTACATTATTATTTTATTTATTAGTTTTTGTTGAGTAGTTAAAGTAAATTTGACTTGGTTAAGTTACTACTGGCTTTTGAGATCCAAGTTTATGAGAACCCATGGTATTCATGTGGTATATAGCCTATTAAAGAGGGGAATTAAACAATCCAAGATCCATCTTACCTTCAGATCTACCAAAAACTAAGAGAGATCAAATTTCTTAAGATGTAAATATGTTAAGTTGCTAAAATATTTTATCCCTCTCAGTGCTTCGTAGATCCGGAATTAAGATGGTGATTATCTTTAATGTTGTCACAAGCTTTACAAATGTATGAATATCTTTAACATTTCCATGACCCTTACAAAGGAGTGAATATCTTTAATTCTGTCACTAACCTTGTCCAACTTGAATATGATTATAAGTTAAAATATGAAATATTTTTTCCTGTTAAAACCATTTGAGTATTTAGTCCATACTTATTGTTAGGAGAAGCTTTTTGAGCAAGGGTACCAAAAATTCTTCTTCTTATTCGGTTGGTGACAATCTTCCTAACAACAATGAAAAATAAAATAAAAATTTGTGAGTATTCTTCAGATTTGCAAAAAACATGGTTAAATCCCTACAAATACTAAAGAATGTATGACAACAATACACATAATAAACCCAATGAAAGAAAATTTATTATTATTATTATTATAGAAGTAATAAACTTGTTGGAGAAGAATGTAGACTTGGGTCTATTACATCTCCCTCCATAAGATGGGTTCTTTTATTCCCTACACTTAAGCAATTGATCTCTCTCTCGCTAGTTGCAATGAGTAAAATGAAGCTTGAATGAGTGAACTCAAACTACGATCTCAAATAGTTTAGGACAATAGTGATGACGATGAAATGGTCATGTGTGTATAGTGGAAAAAAACCTCTTTATTCAATAAAATGCTAGGATTGATCTAGATATAATAAAATAATAAAATATTATTAGACCAAATCAAGATATAGCCATTAGAAATATTTTACGAGAAATGAAAATATTATTGAAATGGTCAACAATATTTATTTGGTGAACTTTCTCGAAACAAATAATAATTTATCGAGTTAACTAAGAAAAATGGTTAAAGAAATTAATAAATAAAAAATTAATTTTTAATTACTTTAAAGAAATATGCTAAAAGTGATTTAGAAATAATTATTAAATAATGATTTAAGGAGATATGCTAAAAGTGATTTAGAAGTCATTATTAAATAATGATTTAATATTTATTTCATAGGAAAAACATGAATCATTAAGGAATAAAAAATAAAAAATAATTTATTTAATTATTTATGGGTGATACAATGAGAAGAGGCGAAATGACCTTTTTTGAGAGCATTTTATCTCGTTAATTTTAACAAAAAATAGGCAAAGATATTTAGAATCTTGTGAAAAACGATTTTTCATATATAAGTTGGAGTATGTAAAAAAAAGAGAGTAAAAAATGATCTAATCATTATTTGAAGGCAAAGAAGTTAAATGATTAAGGAATAATAAATAAACGATGATTTATTTAATTATTCCTATGGATGAGTGAAAATATTTTTAATTATTTCCACTAAATGGTTAAATATGAAAATAACATTTTGAGAGTGGAAATTTCCATATTTATACATATTGTTTGATATTAACAATGTAGGAGTTTTACCTTTTAGATGTTTTTGGTGGACACTCCAACCATCACCAGGGACCATAAAGCAAATTTCTAGAGCTTTTCAAATAACCTTATATCTTTAAGGAAAACTTCTATAAAGGCTTACAATTTGAGAGTGGAAATTTATACAGTTATTCATATTGTTTGATTCTTTCGGATATGAATTGTGTAGAATTTTTCCCTATCTGACTTTTCAAGTGGAAACTCCATTCATCATCTGACAGGGAAAACTCCCACACAGTTCATATCTGAAAGAATCTAGCAAAATGAAAATAACATGAAATTAATTAAATGAATTTATGGGTTATTTTCAAGTGGGAAAATATAAATAATTTAGGAAAAGTGGTTCTCTAAATTATTTCCTAAAGTGAAAGGGGGTTTTATGTGTAAAACCTATAATACATGGTGTATTTCGATCATCCTAGTGAAAAATGATTAAGTGATCACTTCTTATATGATAAAACTTATATACATGGTTATATTCTAAATTATATATCATAGTATTTTGAATTTTATATATTTAATTCCTGGTTTAATTCTAATTGAAAGGTTGTTTAAGTCTAAAGATATAGTTTAGTAAGAAGAGTTGCAATCCTACTCTAATTAAATACTGATATTTATTAGAAATTTAAATAAATAAAATTTGGAGTTGAGATACATAAAGAATTATAAAACAAACTCTTGTTATTAATAATATATACTTTTCAATAAAGATAAATGAGGGGAATATATATTGAAGAAATCAATTCAATACCTACCTAAAACCAAGACATAGATCACATTTGTGCCAATATATATTGCCTTTACTCTCTATGATATATATATATATACACGGTGAATAATGAAAACAATAATGTAAGGTGACAAATAATGTCTCAACATCTTTCCCATAGTTGTTTGGTTTCAACATGTCTATCCTAGCCATATCTTATAAAGCCTTAACCTTCTAAAATTTATGCAACATTTTTCAAATATAAAGAATGTAGAGACAAAGTTTTGACATAATCATACAACTATTTTAAAATAAATAAGTTTCAACAATTTTTTTAATATATATATATATATATATATATACAAAATATTGCATAAGAATATGAAGGACCTTCCATTTAGGGAACTAGGCCCTATCCTTTCTACTAAAATCATAACATTTGTCCTTCAAAAATCTATATGTTCAGGGTCCTTATGTGAGGATATTATTGGAGACTAGGAAAATTCCGAGGGGTTGAATTGACATTTTAACACTTTTAACAATTAATTAGTCATTGGAATGCATTCAACAAGAAAAATGTACACCAATAACATAGATATTTGACCATAATAATTTTACATGAAAACTCATATAGGAGAAAACAGCAAATTATTTTTTATTATGATGTAAATATAAGCCCAAACTCCAAATTAAATCGACTTACGTAGGGACCAACCTATGGGACACTCTAACCCCATTTTATTTGCAAGTACCCATTTGTTGGAAGCACCAACTCCTTGATTTTTATAGGTCCCTATCCGGAGTATACTCCAATCCCTTGATTTGTAAGCACCCACTTGCTCAACCTATCATGTCCCTCTTTCATTAATTCTAAAACTTCAATATGAAGCCCTTTAATTTAAATATCAATAACACCAATGTTTAAATATTAGTTCTTCTAATATTCACTCTGTAGCAACCTTTCTTCCTCTAATTTTCTATTTCAATTAAAGTTTCACTCAATCATAGATTCTCCCTCTCATATCTATGCTCAATTAAATTTCCTTTCTATAAAATTATTTCTCTGGACTTTAGAATTGTGTTTCAAGTGAAAATGTGAATCTGGGTAAGACTTTTCCTTATTTTTTGATGTTTTCATTTTTTAGGTGTCTGTCAACATTTTCACAATTAGCAATCACTTTTATCTAATTTTTTTAAGATAGAAAAGTACAATATTAGACACACTGCTTACTATTTTTGCACAATCTTTTCTATTATTATTAGTTCTCCCAACACTTGTTAACCATAAAACCATATTTCCAAAAAGTGTTTCCCAATTTCATGTTTTAACCCTTTCTTATTTTATTCAACATCTCCATATAGCATTAAAAATGCACTTACATGCTTTGCATAAAAAACTGTTTCTTATTCTCACTCATATCTCTCCAACATAACATTTGGTTTTTATTTATTTTGTAGCAACACAACTGCCTCTCATCATTCCTCACCAACTCCATTTTTCTTCATGTACACAAAATCTTTTCTTGTTGATTTGCATGAGAAATTCTTCTTATCAAGTTGTCTTTCTATATTTTATAGACACAAGTTACAACACCTTTTCTTTTTCCCACAACCACTTTAATAACTTCAATATTTTTAACTAAAATTTGTCACTCGATGCCACTGATTTGTTTGTCAAAACCCCTTATTTTTAGCTCCATAGTGTAGATTATTGTCGGCCAAAACCAAGGGTTTAAACCCAAAGTGATTAGCCCAAACTTGTGAAAATTAATTTCACCCAATGTTAAATATCCACTTATTTCTATAATGCACCTAGCGATTTAATAAAGATCAATGAGAGAGAGGTCACTATGTGGCCACCCCCACTATCCAAACTTTAAAGGGGGTGGGGGGGTTATTCCTAGTTTGTTGTATACATAGTTAAAATATACACATCCTTTAGAAACTATGCCAAGTTATCACATGTGAAATTCAAACTCGATGATGATGAAGTAACTTTGGAGGCTCCTTACTTATCTAAAGTTCTTTACTATTTATTGTTTTAGAATGTGTCATCGTAGCTCAAATGCCATGTAATTTGTGCCAAAAAACTGGGACCTACCACATAAAATGTGACATAATCTCTCTACTATAGGCCATGCCATGTCATCGCCATGTCACTACCATGTACAATGAAAAAACAACCACTTAACCGCCAATAAGATACCAAATCCGTCTGCTACATGTCCTCACTTCATTCTATTATGTCATCAACCTGCCACCTATCTCTGCCATGTCATACCAAAGTCTGCTTTAGTTTGGTACTAGGAAATCTTGTATATGGATTCATTCAATGTATCTTTCCTATTATACCTCTTAGAGTATTGTATTCTTGGATGATTTGAAGAGACCAAATTTCTTCAAAGTAGGGATTCATCCAACTAATCCAATATCTAGCTTATTTCAACCGTTCCAAAGTTCCATGCATTGCAGATGATTGGATTCCTAAATGATTCATGGATGAATCCAAATAATTTGAAATCCACCACTACTCAGTAAATGCACCCCATATTTTTGCTAGGCATGGATGAGTTCAGATAATATGGATACCTTGACACCTATTATGCCTACAAAACTGCATGCACTTTAAAGCAAGTTTTCTCATCATTCCCTAATATTTTTACTAAATTCCTTATACCACTATAAATCTCTCTTAGAGGTCTATCCAACCAAGCACCTCTTTGGTTATTTTGAACATATTAACTAGAAAAAAAATGCCGTCGAAGATAGCGTACTAAAAAAGACCAAGTTATCATAAGATTAGCACAGTGTTGATAGGAACAACCAAGACACCTATAACATCATAATAATCATGCATGAATACACAACAAGGTACCTGTTATCACCTAAAAAGTGATCACCTAGCCATATTTTACAAGGTTGATCGAAATACACCACGTGATATGGGTTTCACACATTAAAGCCCACTTTCACCTTTGGAAATAATTTTGTGAACCACTTTTCCTAAATTATTTCCACTTAATTAACTTATTCACATGAAAATAACCATAAATTCATTTGATTTCTTGTTATTTTAATTATTACCCATTTATTTTGAAAATAATTATAAAATTTTTCACTCAATTTTACCGTTTCTAGAAGAATAATCAAATAAATCCATATTTATTTATTATTCCTTAATAATTTAAATTTTCTCCTTGGAAATAAATATTAAATTATTATTTAATAATTTTTTCTAACCCTTATTGACCTATAAATATTTAATAAACTCATTTTCATTTATTAATTATTTCACCAATTATTTTATATTAACTTTAATAATTGTTTTTTTTAGTTAACCAAATAAATATTATTAAAAATTTTATTTAATATTTTCCTCTCCCAAAAATAATCATAAGGGTAATACCTTGATTTGATCTACCAAATATTTTATTATTTGATCAAATCAAGTCTAGTCTAGTATTTTTTTTATAAATAGAGAGGTTTTTCCTTCACCATTTGTTCATGACCATATATCATTGCCAGAATTATGAACCTATATCTATGTTATCTACATTATCCTTTTTCCCACTTGTATACAAAAGAGAGAAATATCATTTTATAGAGGAAGGGACACAAAGAAGCCTCACACAAAAGAGGAAATATTGACCCAATTCATAACATTCTTGCGCCTTAGGTGTAATGAAATATTCTTGCTTAATAAAACATAAAACTTTTCCATTAAGAATGGTATTGTAGTATTTTTTATATTCTATTTGGTTTTTGTTATTACTACATGGATTTTTCTAATCGTTTTAACTGTAGATCTCAAGGAATATCTTTCATATTATTATGTAGAGTCTCTCTCTGTTTTTTTTGTGTCGTTAGATTATTTAGGTCACCAATAGTAAAGGTTGAATTTTTGAAAATTCGCTGAAAAATATACTACTAACAAATGTTAACTACATTGTGTTAAAAAAATTGAGATCTGCCTTGAATTCACTATGTTCATGAAGTTGTGGAATATAATAAAAATTATATGGCTTCCATCTCCTAACTTGCATGACAGTAACCTGGTTCTGTGAAGTATGTATACCATAAACAGAAAAAGTGTTAAACCTAATAATCTCTATTATGTGATGCAATGAATTTTTGAGCTGGTGAGTTTTATGCTATAGTTGAGACTGTCTAAAATTATAGTGAATACCTAGTGATGTTTTATTTTTTTATTGTTCTCTATACATTAACATTTTTTTTCTACAAAAGTGTAAACAATAGTTGTAGCAACTTGAGCAGTGACCAGAAGTATGTTTTATGAATAAGAGTTCCATGCCTGCATGTTCCATTTCCTAGTAGCTATAAACTCTCTATATTTCAAAATAGTGATGTAATCTCTGTTGCAAGAAAAAATGCAAGGAGTTGTTTCTCGATGACCTAGTGTCTGTTAGATGACTAGAAAAGACAACAACAGTGAAGAAGAAATACTAGATTCAAAATCCATTATGATCCACAAGCAGTCATGAAATAATTTAATAGTATGAGGAAGAAGAAGCTACCTTTCCTCCTCGCAGGTCAGGGGTGGATCTTGCATTTGAAGCCGATCTGTTGCACTCCACATGAACGATCTATCTGATTCCTACGATCTCAACACCTACACATAGTCACAACCATACAAAATCAACAAGTGATATTCCTTGGAATATCGTCAGATGAATGATGTGATAAAACAATTGCAATATTTGAACATCCAATCATATATAGGAAGGGAAAATAGATCTTCATTAATATAAAATGACACTTTGGTACTTTTCTTCCACTTTCTGTTCTATGTTATTCGACGAATTTTTTCCACTAGATAAGAGTATAAAAATCACGCTCCTATAGCATGATATCTAACAAGATCTCAAGATAATTGCAAGACAATAATAGGGTGTCAATATCTCAGCAACAAAATGGCTTTCTTAGACTCTCAAATTACAACTAGCCTAACCCTCTCAAATGATCCAACATAAAATGGTGAATGAAAGGTCTGTGGAGGATGAATGTAGATGCTTAGGATGATGATAAGTTAAGGAAAATTCAAGTGGATTAGTCCTAACCAGCTCAAATCAATGAGTAATTGACCTTAGCTCCTAGGAACTCAGTGAATCTAGAAGGTTCACTAGACTGGTAGCTCCAAATTGATGGATTAGGGCTTGAGTCACAGGCATAAGAGGCCCTGGTAGCAGCTCAAGCCCCTCGGACATGGGCATAATATTGCTAGCTCATGGCTTAGGGTCAAAGCTGAGAAAATGAGCCCCTCCTACTAGGAAAAAGTCATCAAGCAGTGAGGGCTCGGGGTCAGTGATGTAAGGGTAGAAAAATAGATTGATAACAGATGCCCTCTAATGTATGAGGTCAGAATGAGTAGCTAATGGACGAAAAATATTATAATAAAAATCATAGGTCATAGTGGCGGTGGAGAAGTAGATCCAAGATCACAGATCAGAAAAAATTGATGTATAGGTATGAGCTGTGAAGATAATATCCTTGAGGCAGGCATACCCATGCTCGGTAATAACAAAATACTGAACATGGTCGCCAAATATACACTGCAGATCCATGATATAAAGGACTAGGACATGGCCACGACAGACATACATACGGGATCCATGTGACTCAATGAAAATAACATAACCGTTAAAAAAAAATTGTGGATCTATGTCATAATATACAAAAATGGGACTATGAATACATGACAGACAGATAAGTGTCTCAGATATCCCTCAAAGTACATAAATGACACATAAATTCAACGTAGCATGGGAAGGATGCCATATAAGAGTAAGATGTTCCTAACCCAGGGTCTTCGAAATAACCCCAATGGTACAAATCTACACATGTAAATAGGTGATCTGAAGTAGAGAAATGGTAGAGACTGCCTGATTACCAGCCGATGAGGTAAAACAATAACATGTGACGTAATCCACCAATGAGGAAGATGGATCCCAAGGTACCTAGTACAGTCCACTAACTGCGAATGAATGAGATGATTTCAAACACCATTGAGCTTGACCAATTAGGACCCAATTATGTAAACCCACTGTCGATTGTGAAGAAATATTCCACTAAGTATTGCAAGCTCCAAGGTACTACTGGTTCCTAGATCAATCTCCAGGATAATGAGCTGGAGTCGATAGGAGAAGATCTGTCGAAGGAGGGCCTTGATGTATTTGCCATCATTTGACACGAAATAGACCAGGATGATGTGATGTATGGATGAAGTCATGAAGTACAACTAACACAGAGATGGAAAACTCAAAATGGTCAACAGGTTACCGTAGATATCCTACAGAGGCTGTGACTTCCCTTGAACACATAACAACATGACACAAGAGTGACCTAGTAGCATGAATGAATGAACACCATGTGATACCATGGAATGATGCGGGAGGCATCGAGGCATGCTCCATATGACTGGAAGAGTAACCAGTGAGAGGAGTAAAGAGACTCATATGGATGGTATGACTCCTAGGCAAGCTAAAACCCAACTATAAGATAATGAATAAGATAGGTGTCATGTTCAAGGGAGATGCAATTGACATTGTCAATGGATGAAAAATGAAGATAAATTTTCCCTTCCTTCTTCTTTTATAAGTTCATTTTCATAAATTTGTCCCCCAAGCGTGAAAAAGAGATAAAAATATACAAGGGGGAACCTCCTAGCCATAGAAGAATAACTTAGTCCTTTTTCATAACTAGTTTATCCCAGTCTAGAAAAGGGTTAAAATTATACCTAGTAGATGAAACTTCATGTACTTTATCGAGCTTGAAGTAGACAAGTTCACTCGATAATATTTTCTAAGTTAAGGAGTCTAAAAAGAGCTTAAATAAAACTCCTCCTGGAGAAATGAGTGGTATAAATGGAAGAAAATGGTTTTGGTAATGGTGGAATGGCTCATGAAATACTATGAACATGAGCCTAGATAATAAGACCACTCATCACAATGGTTCCTCCAAGAAAAGGTAAAACGCTAAGTGGATACGAATGATAGGCCAAGCATATGATGATGATGATGAATAGAGAATAGAAGGCTCAAAATGTAGAAGTAGGCTGATAAAAGTGATAATCGCAAGGGATAAAATGTGGAATCCTCCTAGGGTATGTCTAGAAAAGAGACGAAGAAGATAACATGATGCTCAAATTCAAAGTGATGGTGGGCCAGAAGGAGGGATTCCAAGAGATAATAAAAATGACTGCATGGACACTAATACATAAAGGAGGTGCTAACTAGGCTATCCATTATCAGGTAAGCGCTACCGCTAAGCTACGAAATGCATATAAGAAGTGGAAAAAGTTGCAACTTGACGGGGTCTGACATAAGGCATAAATAGTTTTGACGCTCAAAATCCAAAATCGATGAAAGTGACCTACCCCTATTTGCTAGTTCAAGAGAAACACACCTAAGGTCTAATGGATGTCGCAATAGAAATGCCACCCTGTACTATTAAAACCATATAAAAATACTAGACCCATGCTTAAATCACTTAATGAAAGAAATAATCATGGACGAGGGAAAAAAAAGACCTATATTTTGATTTTTTTGAATTTTATATCATTATTTTTAGGATTTTTGGTATAAATTAGGCATGATAAATACTCACATCACACACTAAACCAAAAAAGGGGAAAAATCATCACACTCTTATGTACAGTATGTACAAACTCAACTTATTTTGGTAGGTCATGATAAGATGTTCCCACAGTTGGGCACAGGCCAAGGGTTGTTATAAACGAACTTATGGGAAGAAGAGGCCATATGGTTCACTAGTGTAAATCCATGCCAAATGAAGTCAAATTTCCCCATTTGGAAAGGTTGAACATGCGACAGACAATATATCATAGTCATACTTTCAAAATTTCCCCATGGATATAAAGGAGGATCAAGACATAATAGAGGTACAAGACACTCGTTGACAGGTGGTGAGGAGTTGGACGATTTAGTGACAAGTTCATTATTTGAAACCTAAGACTTGATTGGGTCCATCAGTGGAAGTTCTAGGGAAGACCGAGGATATCCCCCTTGGTTTGATTTAAGATTTAATATTTCAATCTCTACATGATCCAAATCCGGTAGATTAGAGGCAGAAGGAGGTGTAACCTCTTTATGATTACCAATGGATAGATCCATAACTTCTAAGTTGAATAACCAAGGAGGCTCGTCATCAAGGGAGTCACATGGAAGAAGTAGATGGGTGGCCCATGTAGGAAAAAGAATCTGATCATATTCCATATAATGATGGAATTTCTGACCAGCATCAGGAGGTACTTACGGGGCTGCAAAATAGGCAATCTATTCCACAATAAGTGGCAGAGGGTGCTCACTTGGTTAATAATCTTTTATAACAAGTGACACCACCCATGGATCAGTAGGTATATGGGGTGCATAGGTGCTAGAAGAGATCATATGCATAGGAGTAGTGGTAGGGGATGAGGGACCATTGGGTGGAGGGAGTTGAGGAAAAACCCCCATAAGGGCGCAACTTTTGAAAAGTCCCATGCAAACACTCTAAAACTGAGAAGGATGGTCCCCCACAATTGGTACAGTAGTTCTAGTAGTGGAAATGTGGGCCAATAGAACACAATAGTAAAGTTGGTCAATGGTGACAATATTGCCTTCATGAGGAAAGAAAAGGACATGAAATACAAATGAATCCACTGTGGTCATGGCATAAAACCAACTACGATCAAGGAGCAGGTTATAATCCAAAAGAGATTCGAAGACTTCAACATCAACATGTACCATTTTTGTCCCTAACTCGATGGAAAAATGTGGGAGGAACCCCTTAGGAATTAAATTGTGGTCGCCAAATGCTTGGAGAGTGGTATTAGACGTGGCGAGAGCCTGAGAGCCAATAGATTTCTGACAGGATATGGACATGACACAGGTGGAGGAGCCCCCATTTACCAGAGTGTGATGGATATTATTTTGGGAAACCTACACTATAATCTGAAAAGAAATTTGATGGGAAAAATGATGATAAAATATCTCAGCATTTAAAGCAATGATACTAGAGTCAGACGGGTCAAATCCATCGATCGTAGATAAAAAGGCTTTATGATGTTGAGAAAAAATTTGTAAGACATCCAAAGTAGACATGGAACAAGGTTATTGGGCTAGATATTCAATGATACTGTAGTGTTTAGTGACCCTGGTGGAATGGTTGTGTGTCATCTTATGTAAAACAACCTTGGGGGGCGATAAACAGGTTCCATAGGCTCATCCACAGTGAGAGGCCCAGTGGAACTAGGTGCAGTTGGTGAGTCCTTAGAATGAGAACTCGCCTCAGGGGCATCATAAGAATTAGCTCGCGTGGTCACATTGACATCTTATTTTCACAAAAATATGGTTGAGTTGTGAGAGGGATGGGAATATGACCCCTCATTTCCCCCTTGCGGATGTCTCGAAGGTTGAGAAACCATTTTTTGTTGGGGTTGCACAGGGAATGGATGAGTTAAAATGAGAGACTGATGAGAAGACGGTGGTGAAAGGAGCCTATGAACTTCATCCATTCAAGGAAACTCATGAGTAAGTTGATTCCCCTGACAAATTTTATAAGGGAAATTAACTTTCCGGTGACGCTAATTGGTGCCCCCTCCTTGACTCTAAGGGTTGGTTTTAGACTCCTCAACAATTTATTTTGTTTTTTATTTTTTCTATTATTCTTGTTCTTTTTACCACCAGTTTGAGAGTTTCCTTCGGTTGAGCGGAATTTACCATGAGAACATCGGTGGACTGCTCAAGAGGGGGTACTTTAGCAGATCCAGACACACTTGCTGGAGCTTGAGATGAAAAAATCATTTGCTCAAGGTGGGTAGTAATTTGGCTCATGGGATCGGAAATAGACCCAATCACTCCATTGAAATGTGGGTTAGGAAAATGCTTAGGTGGGTCAATGTAAGTCCTAGGGGCATTAGGAAAAACTTCATAGAACGTACCCTACTGTGAATATATGAGATCCAATTGTTGGGAAGCTAAAATGACTTTCTCCTCAGTAACACCTTGAAACATAGACACATCCTTAGATATTTGAGGTCGGAGGGATATAATAAAAATTTTACAAAGAATTTTATTGGGTAACTTGGTTCTTACTAACCTCTTGCGATGATGCCACTCATGAAAGTGGTCCAAAATAACCATGGCATAATATTATTTGAAGTTAGAAAAAAGGTGAGAGTCGATATCATACTGAGTTGGAAACTAGAAATTTGTTATGAAAGTTTAATCTAATGAGGAAAAATCACCGTTAGATGTGGTATCTAACTTGATGTACAATTTGAAAACATCCTCGATTAACATTATTTGGAACAAACGAAGTTTGATAGAATCATCCACCAACCAATTGGATGAACACCATAGATGGTAGGCGGTTATATGGGTGGATGGATTCTCCCTAGTATTTCCTTGAAAATTTGGAATATTGGATGGTAATTTTGTGGGCATTGGTGGCCACCAGGGATCATGATGAATGGGTTCATTAGTCAATTTGGTGAGATTTGGTAAATCAAGAGAGGATAGAAATGGATTGTGAACTTGTTTGAATGGGTCATAGGTAGGTGAAGCCCCTGACCAACCTTGTGGTCCCCCCAAAAATGTATTTGAAATATGAGCTTTCTAGTGGTGAAAAGGTCTCTCCCCAACAAAAGGTTGTTGTGGGCCAGGGTGACTGGTAGATGTATGTTGCTCCCCAGGGTAAAAACCTCAAGAGAGAAATGGACCCCCAAAAGAGTGACAGTTAATGGGGTTGTACCTAGGGTGAAAATAAGGACCAGACTGAGTAGTATGACCTACATAAATGGAATGACCCGAGTAAGACATGATACTGGCAGCAGGGTTGCCCCCAGGTAAACTACCCCTCGAGTAAACATACTGGTAAGTGGGGTCCCTCCAAAGAGTGAACTATACCAATATTTCTTCATGCTAGAACATACATTTCCCCCAGGATAACTAGGGACAATTGGTGATCCCCCCCATGGGTTCCTGGAATTAACCATGCCTAAATGGGAACAAGAATAGTCAGTTGGGAAAATGACAGTGTGTAAATTGGTAGACCTACTAGTTAACTAGGTTGGGATACCATAACCACGTAAAGGATGGTGTGGGCATAGTAACATTCATGAAACTAGTGGGAGCCAAAGATGAGACAGGTGGAATGCCCCAGGAATAAGTAAGTGGTGTAGACGAAGGAGTAGGGACAACCACACTAAGAGATGGCAGCGTTGTCATGGTAGCCGAGATTGTTGATGCAAATGGAAGAGAAGTATCAGAATCTAACATAGGGGAAATGGTAGATAATGGCACGTAATTGTAAGCTAGTGTAGAACCGTCATGATTCAACTGTAGTAAGGAGGGCCCTAAAGGATCAGTCAAAGGTGGGTTGGCAAGAGCGTCAGAGTTGTTCACCAAAGTCTCAATAGAAACCAGATCGATATCAGTGGGGCTAGACACAAATTCCAACACTATATGGTGGTATAAGTCACGAGTCACGAGTGTCGATAGGAACTCTCCATGCAGGATAAATATGTCCACATCATTTAGGAAGTAAAACTTGAAGATGAAATGAACATCAACGCACAAATTCATCCAGGGCGATAGTAAATAAAACACAGTTGAGTTAGTGTGAACATCATAAGTTCAAAACTATTGACTCAGACCAAAGATAATTCTCTAGAAACATCCTAAAAGGTAGCACACAAAAACATAATACAAAGAAGCTGGAAATGGAATAGTTATACTAGTGACATGCTTCCCAGCCCTTTTAGGTGTGGAATTGGTACAAGTGCCCCCACAAGTGGAACACCCTCCAAGAGGACTGAGAGAGTATGACTAATATTCATCCCAGGTACAAAGAAGACAAACTCGATCCTTCACTTGTGTATGATACCTAGAAAGAAAGGCCACTATGGTCATAACGTACAATAACAAAATCTGGGGGGACACTCGTAGGACAAACCAATAGGCAAGGGTAGGAAAATTAACCCCAAAAGGAGGCAAGACTGAAACTCCCTTCAAAGTTACCTCCCAAGTGGTCCCAAAGTGATCAACATTGTTCGTATGTGTGCTAATTTTGCACCACCCAAAACTAAGTGAGTAGTGTTGGACATTGCGTTAAAAACTCCATGTGTGTTTCGCAACATGGACTAACCACCTCTCGTGGATCCTAACTATGGATATTATAGTGGAGAATAATGCCTGCAAGTTTTGGTCTAACGACAATCGTGACTCCAACAAGTGGTATTAGAGCGACATGTCTCGAGTTCAAAACTCACCCAATTCGCGTTGGGGGGTATATTGTTGGACATTGGGTTCAACGCTCCCTGTGTGTTTCATGACATGGACTAACCACCTCTCATGGATCCTAACTCTGACAATTGTAGCGAATACTAACGCCTGCGGGTTTTGTTCTAATGGAAATCGTGACTCCAACAAGTATTCTTGTGTCACCCTGCTTAGCCCAAGTGTGACCTCATTCTTAACCCTCTTGTAAGAAGGGCTTCCTAGACCAAACTACTGCAAATGGATTTTCACTCCCTACTGCAAGATGCTAAGTTGTTTTTGCGGTCTTGGAGTGGTTTACTCACACTCCTATCTCCAAGACCCTATCCTAAGATAGTGTTGGTGTACGAAGAATAAAAATAAAATATGAATCGAGTTGATTTTATTGTTGTGTTACTTTTAATGGTTGTTGTTTACTCAAGCGAGAAGCGGGGTGAAACTGAAATGGTGTGTAGCACTCTTAGTTAGTCACCCTAATGCAACTATATGCAATTTTTTGTTTTCAATTCAATGAATGCTAGCTACGAGAGGGGAATAGATTAGCTAACATAACAATGCATACTAATTTTCACTTTTACTTTAGGTATTCCTGATTGAAAATTATACCAATAATTTTAATTAATTATCCAAAAACACACCAAAAACAAATCCGAGAAAGAGACCAAAACAATTTTCCCAAGAAATAACACAAAGCACTCCCAAAGAAAAATGGCGAGGGAAACAAAACCCAAAAGAAAACAAACTCAAAGAAATAATAAATGAAAGCCAATGTGAAAACAAAATATGGAAATTTCAATCAGGCTAGGGTTGTAGCACAATGGAACCACCCGGGCCAATGTTCTACAAAGGGATAAACCACACCCTAGAGGCAAAGAGGCCTAAACAAGATCTGAAAACAGGTGATACAATGTGACAAATAACTCAACAGAACTTGATACAATGTGACAAAACACTCTCAACATAACTTTATCATAATGACAACTACACAACCAGTTAGAGAAACACCATTCATGACACTAATGACTAAAAGTCAAATGGATCACTCAACAAGAAGAATGGAAAATATGATCAATCTCCAAATATGAATGCAAATTATAGATCAGACCTAATCAAATGTTGAATAAAACCTTCCCAAATCGATAACGTAATAAAGGAATCAAACTCAAACCTCAATTCAAGGAATCCAATCAAAACTGAAGAAAAAAATCAAGCGATGATAAAAAAAAGGGGGACCTTGAACAAATTGATCTAAATAGATCAGATCATAACCATAGGACGATTGATCAGCTACAACAAGTAATGGGATCCAAGTATGTTTTCAATAGATTGGCAAGAAATCAACAATCTTGATGCCTAATGAAAGAGATCAAGTGCCCTAAATAGGCACTTAGCTGATCAAAAGAAAGTTGATAACAAGAGAAAATCTTGACCAGATCCAACAAGCAAAAAGTAAGCCCAACTAATATAGATCCAAAAACGGAGAAATAAAACTGAAAAGGAAAGGTTTCACAAGGAAAAATATGTTGGCCACGGGATTAGAATGCCTTGCTAGTGGCTGGCTGTGGGCATAAGCTTGCCATCCAGTGGCTCAGAGGCTCTTGGGCCACAAGGTTCCAAAGAGGAAATTCCATATTTCCTCGTGCAATCAGTAACAGAAAATAATTAAACATAGGAAATTACCATGTAAAATAGATGAAAACAATTGCAAAAATGAAAGGAATATCATCAAACCATAAATAGGAGGATCAAATCAAGATCTAAGGAAAAGTGGACACAAAAGCGAGTGTGCTCTCATTGAAAGCACCACCTTTTTTGCATACAAAACTACAACGAGTTGTTGCCCCATGACCTAGTGTCTATTAGATCACAAGAAAAGACAAGCACATTCAATAAGACACCCTAGATTCCAAATCCATTATGATCCACGATCATTCATGCAATCATTTAATGATATGAGGAAGAAGAATCTACCTTGCCTCCTCGCAGGTCAGGGGAAGATCTTGAGTTTGATGTGGATATGTTGTGCTCCACAAGAGAGATCTCTCTGATATGCCTACGATATCAACACCTACACACAGTAACAACCATACAAACACAACAAGTGACCTTCCTCAAAAGATCGTTAGATGAATGATATCATAAAACAATTGCAATATTTGAACATACAATCATATACAAGAAGGAAACATAAATCTCCATTAATATAAAATGATGCCTCAATACCTTACTTCCAGCTTCTCTCCATGATTCAGCAGAGCTTCCCCACTAGATAATAGAATAAATATCACTCTCATATATCATGAGACCTCACAAGCTCTCAGGATAATGGAAATACATCGATAGGGTGTCAAGATCTCAGCACAAACATGGCTCTCTTAGACTCAAAAATTGTGACTAGCCTAACCCACTAAAATGATCCAAAATATATAGTTTAATGACAGGTCTCTAGAGGATGAATGTAGACACTCACTATGAGGAGAAGTTAAGGAAAATTATAGAGGACCAGTCTTGGCCAACTCGAATCAATTAGTAATTGAGCTCATATCCTAGAAACTCGGTGAACCTAGAAGGTTCCTTAGACTGTTGGCTCCAAACTGATGGATTAGGGCTTGAGCCACAGAAACAAGATTCCCTAGTAGGAGCTCAAGCCTCTAGGTTGCGGGCATAAGCCTGTTAGCCCATAACTTAGGGTCAAAACTGAGAAAATGAACCCCTCTTGCTAAGAAAAATTCATCAAGAAATGAGGGCTAGGGGTCAATAATGTAGGGGTATAAATATAGGTTGATAATAACCTTTAACATCAACGCTTCAATCCCAAGTCTGTCTATATGAAAAAATTAACCAAAAAACTTCACTATGGGAGTGCGGCCTCATGCAAAATAGAAAATATAAAGTAACTATACTACAAGCATGTTCCTGCTAATTGTTGGAAAATGATAAGTACGTTATTGTTTCATTTATCACCTCTTTACAAGGGGTACACATTATTTTACCTATTAATAATAACAAATATCCCCCCATTTTAATGAAACTCCACACAAGTTGAACCAACATCCTGAAAACAATGTAATTGTGGATTGCCACCATTTGAAATTTTTGATCAACGTGCCCTTAACGTTGTCATTTTCTCTTCTTGAATAAGCTATAGTTATGGAAAAGGACGGACGTAATATTTTCATTCAAACTTCATGAAAAGTTGAGTATGATTCCTTGGAAGCATACATTTTGACTTGTTAACAACTTTAATACTAGAACAAGTCACCTAAAAGAGATCTAATGATATTGCAATTACCAAACTTACTTCTTAATCGTTCTCCTAGTAACCCGAGTCTATGAAGTATGTATACCATAAACAAACTATCTAAAATTATTGGGAAGACCTTGTGATGTTTGATGTTATTCTTGCTCTCTATACAATAACTTGTTTTTCTGCGGTAGTGTAAACAATAGTTGTAGCAATTTGAGCAGTGAGTGGAAGTATGTTTTATGACTGTGTTACAGTAATATTTTATGCCTATATTATTTTGTGCTAGGACCATGTCCTCAACTTAGCTGATATCTCTTATGTGACAATCATTTTACAATTTGAACAAGGAATTATTTTGTGAATGAATGGAACTTGAGAGTTGATGTATGAGTCTTCTTACTGATACATTTTAGAGTGCATTTTCAAATTTCATGTAATGGTGTTGGTTGAAAGTATATTTATACATGTTTTCATTTCCATGTCGACAAAGAACTTTGAAATTTTTGCATGTAACACACGCATAAGGATATCCATTTCCAAAGTGGTGGAGCACACAAAGGCTGAGCTGCCACAGAGAATGAGGAAGTTACTAGGTTTTTTATTAGGACATGAGAATAATTTTACAGATGGTCAAGAGTGGACACCTAAAGCATTATGACCCGAATAGAGCAGAAGTGTTCCATATTTATGATGTCGAAGAATTCCCATTTTTCATAGAGGAATGTTGGGATCCCATCATTCAACGATTTACTGGGTATAAAATTAAACTCTCTTATGATTTCATTGATTCTTTTGATGGTACCAGCGCTAGGGTTCCTTTTAATAGAGAAAAGTGTTGTGGAAGCAACCAAAATACCATCTAAGGAAGAGATATGGTTCAAAAGGAAGGCTGCACAGTGGGTAAACCTTAATTTTTTCCTAAAAGAAAATTTTTGTGACCCTTGCTGGAGCTTGGGGGCCCAACATTTTAAAACCAGAGTGCATTAAACCAATATGATAGATTCAACTGTATCTGACATGTGATGTTCGATTATATAATTTCTTTTTGTATCACATGACATTTCTATTACACCTGGCTGGTTTCAATAGGACGAATCTCCCTTATTTCCTGCATCAAAGCTTAATTAAAATAGTGGCATGTGAAAGAAAAAAGAAGGTTTTATATCCCCATGATGTCTACCACCACGACCTCATTCAAATCCTATACATGCATGCATTAAACAAGCGAACAAAATATTCAAGGAAGAGGGTAATGTGATAGTCATTTCCTACAAAACATATGAAGGAAAGGGCTCTAGTTACAAAGGTCAAGAGGAGTCACCAAGTTGCTGCAAAAGCCACAGAAAACCCTTTCAGGACAAAAATACCTAGGGTAAATAACATGAGTAGTAGAGGACACTAGACATAAGTAAGACGACAAGAAAGATGAAATAATTAGAGAATATGGAAAGAAGGGTGAATATATTGGAGAATTTCACCATGCAAAAAAATACTCAAGGAGGCCACGAACCAAGCCCACAAACAAACTAAGGCTAGGGTTGAAAGCTAAACTAAATCCCAAAATAAATGAACCAAATTTCATTATTTATGAGCAAGAAGAAGGGTATTTTAGAGTTTAGGAGGGGCTTCAAATAGAATCTAAATGAAAACCTCAAACAATTTCCAAAACCTTGTAGAAAAAGGGTGGAAGAATTAGTAGGGCACTGGCCAAGAAGGACAATCTCAAAATCCTTGCAAAGGCAACATATGTCATTTTAAACTAAAACAGGGGAAGCTTGGAGTTTTTTAACCCTGAGGGTTTTGCCAAGTAATATAAAAATTTGATCTTATGACAAGTTTTGGGATCACTTCAAGAAGATATGAACAAGAAGTGGTTATGACGCGGATCAGTGATGCACCTAATGCCAAATTTTTGTCCATGAAAAATGTAGTACAATCAACTCTTGTTAAGGGGGTTAATCTGGTTTAATTCCTTTGGACAATTAAAATTTGGACTTCAGTCCTAATCTAGTGTAAAATAATAGTTTGTTCAATATGTGCAACATCAATGTTACTGATTGTTATTTATTTATGTTGTAATGGGTTGTTATTCTTGTATGTCTATGTAATTATGAACTCAAGTTCGAGTAATTCTTAATGAAATTATGTTGATGATAAATGCAAATAATTTTTTATTTTTTTTCGTATAAATTTGGATATTTTTTATTATAATAATAAGCTTTGTGTCGAAAATGATGCAGCATGAACAAATTTAGTAGGAGCATTATTTAAGAGTAGTCTTGCCAAAAATAACAGGCTCTAAAAAGAAACTAGAAAATTCAAAGGGATAATAGACTATGAGTTGAGGAAACAGTTTTATAGAGTCAACTCAAAGGGACACTCTAAGTATTAAGATGAAAAAATAGTACAACAAAAACATCCTGGAAATGGAAGAGAACTATTGAGCCTCAAAATTGTGCTTTCCTTCACCTCATTTTACCTCATTTTCCCTTGTCCATTGCTATCTTAGACCCAATTGATCAATGAATATAGTTAAAATTACTTCTAGAATGATTTACATGACTGACTTGTTAAATTTTGTGATTTTTTCCATTATAAAGCATTTTGACCGGAACTAGCTGCAGAATGCAGACATTCCGTAGCTAATCGGCGATTCTGTAGCTGCCTTCATGTTTGAGTATGTTCCAGGTGGCCTCTTGAGAAAAACCGCATATGGGCATGATCCACGTCATGTCTACATGGTTCGTTGCTCATCATGGAGGAAGAAACGAATTCTGGGTATGGTTTTGAACGTGGGGAACACATTTAGGAAGAAAGACTTCTATTAGGACTGTCTCAGTCCAGATGTCTTTTCCTCTTCACGCAGCCACTTCAAAGAGTCCTAACGTGATTCCGATAAGGAAAGACAGTGTTCCTGAATTGTTGCAAGTATTGTTATGTGCATTTGCTTTATAAACACTTGGGAGACCGAGAGCTATTTTAGAGATTTTATGTTAGATTTGATGCTAGATTTTGTTTAAACTCTGTGCTACATTCCTGAAGACGCAGAGTGTTATGTTCAAACTATTTCATCTTTAATGGAGCAGACCGTGTTGTTTTGAAAGCGTGATTTAATTTGGAGTTGAATTCCGTCAGGTGGTAGAGGGCCCCTGCCTCTTGCACGGATTTATTTTGCGTAAATTAGATAAGTCTTCTAGCTGCCTTTACGTTTTGCATTTGAATTAATAGTTTTTTTAATTAGCTACTGTAGTCGTACTCATTCTAACTCTTCCACAAGAAGAAATTCTTCCAAAAGATTATAATGATGAATGATGAATGGCTATAGTACTGTAGGATTTAGTTGTAGTTTTTGTTGTTCACTATCATAGTTACACTTGTTCTAATCACTCTTCCACAAGAAGAAACTCTTCCAAGAAATTCTTAAGAATTTCAAGACATGACCGTGATAATGAATGATTTAGTTGTGTGTTTGTACTAAGTATCATCTCCATTCTTGCTCTTAAACGCTTGCCCAAGACATCATAATGACGAGTAGGACATGGATATGATATCTTAGTTTTTCATTTGCTTTCAGTCTATTTGCTTACAATTGCACTCAATTACACAGTCAGAATTGTTCTACCTCTTCCAAAAGAAGGAACTCTTCCAAAATATTACTAATGATGAACAAACAGATTGTGTAACTTCATAGAATAATGCATGATAGCATAGTTAGAATACTCCGGAGTTTAATTGCACTTAACTCATGTTCAGTTACCTTGTTTTGAGTTTGATGATGACTTATAGTTCAGCATTGTTCTAGATTAGTGGCATCTTAAGTTCATTCTTAGATTAACTCATTGCACTTGCACTTCATATTCAAATTTTCATCCATTGCACAATAGATTACTTCAGTTGTTAGGATTAACAAGACAGCCTTCATTATTCACAAACCTCTTCTTGTTCTAAAATCTACAAATGATCCATAACCACATGAACAGAAGACAACATCACTATAAGGCTTGAAGTATCTCTGCAATTTCCTTATCATTTCATAAATAGAGTCCTCCCTCAAAAGCCTACTTTGAAAAGAAATCAATAACTCTTGAGTAAAGGTTTTGTGACATTCAATTAAATTGCAGAATAGAGATAGGAGCTAGTTCTAGAATAGAAGATCTTATGATGATAACAATGTCTTTCCTCTAATTATGTTTCAAATCTCTAATCAAGGACAAAGTATTGCATCATTGTAAGTTAGTTGTTTCATTGTTCATTTAGAGGATTTGCATGTTTAGTGATCATTTCTCAAGTTTAGTTTGTGTTTTGAATCATTTGTTTAAAAGTCATTATCAAGCTTTGCTTTTATTTAGTCATAGTTTAGATTTAATTTTGCTTCAGTATTCCCAATTGCATTTGCCATTTGTTATCCATCAATTAGGTTTAACTCTGTTTTTAATCACCAGCTTCTTTCCACTAGCTTTCTAGGCATTTTTCCTGCAAACATAAAACCACCAAAAGACCAAAAACATCATAAATCATCACAAAATACCAAAAACATCACAAAACACTACACACAACGCATTAGGAAACAAGCACCTAGGTACATACAGTACACTTCACTTCAGCAGTTTACCAACCCTGGTTGACAATTAAATGAGCTCAGTTTAGGAGACTAGATTGAGACCAAACATTTTGGCGCCGTTGCCGGGGAAGTGAAAACTAGGTAACCTTTGTTTCTTAGCATCCAAAACAATTTTATGCGTAGGGAGAGAGATTCAAGGGGAAGATTTATAAGCAGCAGAGGCAGAAGTTTGATTTCTAGAACACCACTTGTTTCATCTAGATCCAGAGCTAGTACACCTTCAACTCAAACCCATATTCCATCCTCTTCTGATCCTGGACTTCTAGAAGATCTAAGGCCACCTATTACATTAGAGAAACCTTCCACTTCATCCACTGAACCTGCCATAGAAGAAGATCTAAAAACTCCTGTTAGGAACACAAACCTTTCTACTTCCACAGGAGAATCAACCATGGCAGAAGAAGGAGGGGGAGGAGTTTTTAATGGAGAACACACATTATTTGGAGGTAGAGGTAGAGGTAGAGGAGAAGGAGGAAGAGGAGAAGGAGGTAGAGGTGCAGATGGAGGAAGAGGTAGAATAGGAAGCTCTTTTGGGTTCCCTATACTTGATGAAGAAACCAATACAACCATGAAAAAAATTTCACCCTCTGTCCTTCCAAACTTCTATGGACTTAAAACTGAAGATCCTGAAACTTTCTTATTTGAATTTGAAGTGCTGTGTAGGACTTATGACTACTTACAAGATGCTAAAAAACTGAAATTATTTCCTTCAACTTTGAAGGGAGCAGCATTGAAGTGGTTTATGAGTCTAATCAGTAGCTCTATTAGAACATGGGAAGACATGAAACAAGCATTTTTAGAGAGATACTTGGATTATTGTATGCCGGTTAATCATAAGGAAGAAGTGTTCAAGATGTTACAAAGAGAAGATGAAAACTTAGAAGATTTGTTGGAAAGATTTAATTACAACATCAAAAGGGAAAAAATGGAAAATCTAGATCAAGACACCTTAAAAGCTCTTTTGTTGAAAACAATTAGGGATGAATGGTTGGATATACTAAACATGATGGGAAAAGGGGATATATCACAACTCACATTACCTGAAATATCTGAGTTATGTATCAACCTTTCAAGAGGGAAATCCAAAACTGTCAAAGGCCCAAGAGATCCTGCTCTTGCAAGGGCAAGTAAATCTGCTTCTGGGACAGTAAGTAGATCAGAAATAGGACACATGCTTGATGATTTTAAGTCTGACATCTTAGGGAGTCTTAGTGAACAAATAGACACCCTCAAGATACAAAACAAGCAAAAGGTTGAATCTGATGCCTTGGCAATCTTTTGTCCCAAATGTAGAAAGAAACATGCCTTAAGAGAGTGTCCTTTGGATGTAAAAGTTGTAGAAACCTGTGTCATTTGTTTTGAGAAGCATGAGACCAAGAATTGTCCTTCTCTTCCTGGTCTCAAGGCTGTTTTTCAAGAAGAAACTCCTACAGATTCCACAGAGTCTCTTAAATTTGTATCTAGAAGACCTTGGCAGGGATCTCAGACACAAGGATTCCATGATCAAATGTATAATCAACCTCCACCTTGGAATTCTTGGCAGCAACCTTGGCCCCAATTTCAAAATAAATCTCAAGCTTGGGCACAAGGAACACAAAGTCCCTATGGAAGATACTCTCCATACTATCAGTATCCACCATCATACCCACCATATCCACATTTTTATCCTCAAAATCTTCAACAAAATTTTCAACAAAATCCTCAACAACATCATTAGAACCAACCACATCAAAATCAACCACTTCCATTACCATTCCCTCAAAAATCCAATCAATTTCCAGCTCAGCCCATACCAAACCCCAATAATAAGAACCCTCAGAATACATACATGATAGAAGGTCAACAATTTCCAACTTATTTAATTACTCCTCTAGACCTTAGTGATGTTCAACTTAGGTCTGGAAGGATACTTGAAAAGAGGAAACCTTCTGTGATCATACAAGAACAAGATAATTCCGAGGAAGACTCCCTACGGGTGAATAAAAGTCTTGAGGAAGACACATCCTTTCAAGACCCACACATTGAAAAACTAAAACAAAAAGATCCAATAAATCCAACTCCTGTATTAGAGCAACCATCCACATCTACTTCTATACCTCCCTTCCCGGAAAGATTACAAATTGATAGAGGTGTAGAAAAACAAATCATGGTGCCTAATTATGATTTCTTAGATGAATTGAGAAATGTTTGCATTAAAATTCCATTATCGCAAGCCATCAAGGAAATCCCAATTTTAGCCAAAACAATAAAGGAGTTGAGTATGAAGACAACAAGAAAAAGAATAAGAGAAACCAAGAAAATTCAACTGGTCGGACAAATAGCAGACATTATGATGGGCAAGATTTCTATTCCAAAGTATCTTGACCCAGGAAATCTAGTTGTCAAAATTCACATCAATGGAATTGAAATTCAAAACACACTCATTGACTTAGGAGCAGCAATAAATATCATGAGTAGACAAATCATGGACAAACTGAAACTTCCTAATCTTCTCTTTACACCCACACTATTACAATTAGCAGATAGATCAGTGATCAAACCAGATGGGGTAATAGAAGATATTCCAGTGTCCCTAGATTCTTGGGAATACCCTGTGGATTTCATGATCCTAACTCCTAAGAATAATCTAGGAGGCCATCCTGTTATACTAGGAAGACCTTGGTTGGCCACAGTTGATGCTTTTATTATTTGTAGGTCCGGTGATATGTATATTTCTGATGGTAGTTCAACTAAGAGATTCACTTTATATCCTCCAGCTAGGACAATTACAGATCTAGATGACACTCAATGGATAGAGGATGAAGAATATTTACAACCACTCTTCACAATTTCATAAATTAGTGAAGATAATCAAATTCTGAATACTCTAGAAAATTTTGAATCCTCTCCAGAACACAAACATGAATCATTTCAAGAGGAATTCAATATTGAGTTTTTGTCATCTAGGCAGATGTCTCTTCATTCTATGGACAAATTTGGCAGCTCTACAAGTGAAATTTTTCCAGGCAAAACCTTGAACATAAACAAAAACCTAGAAAAATATCAACAAGAAGAGTTAGTCAAAGTATTACAGAGACATTCTTCTGCATATGCATGGGAATACACTGACATGAAAGGGATAAGTCCCAAGACTTGTACTCATCACATCTATATAGAGGCAAATTGCAAACCAATCAGACAGCCTCAAAGACCGATGAATCCAAATCTTAGGGAAATTGTCAAGGAAGAATTCCAAAAATTGTTAAATGTTAATTTCATCTATCCTATTTCAGATAGTCAGTGGGTTTCTCCTTTGGTAATCGTGCCAAAGAAAAATGGAAAATGGAGGGTGTGTGTTGACTACCGAGAACTGAATAAAGCTACTCTTAAAGACCATTTTCCTTTACCTTTCATAGATCAAGTATTAGATACATTAGCCGGCAAAAAGTACTTTTCATTCCTAGATGGGTTTAGTGGTTACAATCAAATCCAAGTAGCACTTGAAGACCAAGATAAAACCACATTTACTTGTCCTTGGGGTACCTATGCCTACCGAGTATTTCCATTTGGATTATGTAATGCACCTGCAACATTCCAAAGGGAAGTATTAGGAATTTTTTCGGATCTAATACATGACTGTGTAGAGGTGTACATGGATGATTTCACAGTTTATGGGGATACATTTGAAGAGGCTTTAGAAAACTTAGAAGAAGTCTTAAAAAGATGTCAAGAAGCAAACCTTTCACTTAGTCATGAAAAATGTTTTATGATGTTTACTGAAGGTATTGTTTTAGGGCACCACATTTCAGGGGATGGGATTAGAGTTGATGAGGCAAAATTTGAAGTCATTTCTAACCTATCCATTCCAAGTTGTCAAAGAGATGTTAGAAGTTTTCTAGGATTTACAGGGTACTATCGAAGATTTATAGAAAATTTCACCAAAATAGCATCTCCACTCTTCAAATTACTCACCAAATATTGTGAATTTAAGTGGACTTCTGATTGCCAGTTAGCTTTTGAAACCCTGAAAACCAAAATTTCTGAAGCACCTATATTAAGGGGACCTAACTGGAAGTTACCTTTTCATATCTCGACAGATGCTTCCGATACAGCTCTAGGGGCAGTATTGGGGCAAAAAGATTTGATTCCCTATGCCATCTATTATACCAGTAAAAATTTGACTCCTGCAGAGTTAAACTATACTGTAACTGAAAAAGAGTTTTTAGCTGTTGTTCATGTCATAAACAAGTTTAGACACTATATAACAGGCTATGAAACTTTTATTCACACTGATAATTCTGCCATTAGATACTTAATGAATAAATCAATCACTAATGGCAGAGTTATAAGATGGTTGTTACTATTGCAAGAATTCAACATTACTATTCTAGATAGGCCTGGAAAACAAAACACTGTGCCTGATTTCCTGTCTAGAATCCAAAATATTAAAGATGACACTCCGGTTGAAGATCAATTTCCTGATGAATATCTTTTTGCAATCTCTACTCAAACTCCATGGTTTGCTGATATTGCCAATTATTTAGTTTCAGGAAAATTTTCTTCAATTATGAATGCAAGGGATAAAAGAAAAATCATTAATGATAGTGCAAGATATTCATGGGTCGCTAATGAGTTGTACAAGACAGGTCCAGATTTGATCATTAGAAGGTGTGTTCGTGAAGATGAGATGCCTGAGATTCTCAAAGCATGTCATGATGAACCTTGTGGCGGACACTTTGCAGATAAGAGGACAACTTATAAGATCCTTAATTTAGGATATTATTGGCCATATTTGTTTAAAGATGCAAAGGAGTATGTCAAAAGGTGTGACAATTGCCAAAGGGTAGGGAAACCTTCTCCTTCAGGTGAGATGCCATTACAACCTCAGGTACACATTGAACCTTTTGAAAAATGGGCTTTGGATTTTGTAGGACCTATTAGTCCTCCATCAAGACAAAAGAAATACATATTAGTTTGCACTGATTATGTTACTAAATGGGTAGAAGATAAACCATTACTTGTTGCTAATGAATCATCTGTAGTTAATTTTCTTTTTGAGGATATTTTTACTCGTTTTGGTGTCCCAAGGGAAATTGTTACAGATCAAGGAGCTCAATTTACATCAAGGCTAGTGGAGCAATTGATGGAGAAGTACAAAATCAGACATAGAAAAACAACTCCTTATCATCCACAAGCAAATGGTCAAGTGGAATCCACTAATAAGGTCATTGAAGGAATCCTAACAAAGACTGTTCATTTACATAGAAGAGATTGGGTAGATAGGCTTCCTAAAGCCTTGTGGGCCTATAGAACTACATGGAGAAACACAACAAGCCATACTCCTTATGAGCTTGTTTATGGAAAGCAAGTTTTGTTTCCCATAGAGTTCCAGATTCAAAATTTCAAAATGGCAGTTCAGCTAGGACTTGATTTAACGGAGGCACAAAAGCATAGACTGGAGCAAATTAATGAATTGGATGAGATCAGACAAGATGCAGTTCAGAAAACAAGTCTAGTCCAATAGCAAAGGGCTAGATGGCATGAAAAGTACATCAAGGAGAAGAAATTCAAAGAGGGTGACTGTGCTCTCTTGTTTGATTCAAAATTCAAGGATTTTTAAGGTAAATTTCAAACACATTGGCTTGGGCCATATGAAATTGTTGAAATTTTTGATAATGGGGCAGTAAAAATCAGAACTATAGATGAAGAAGAGGTCACTTTTCTTGTGAATGGTCATAGACTGAAGCTATACCACAAGCCACTCTCAAGAGAAGAGTTTGTCAAGAAGTTTCAAGAAAGCAATGATGTGAAGTTAATGAAGGAGAGTCTCTCTTCTTCATCAACTTGATTAAATTTTCTGAAGCATTTCTTTAATATATATATATATATATATATATATATAAAGGTATAAACATGAAAACCAATCATTGATTGGCATGTTTATACAGAAAAGATAGGGTGAAAATCAGAGTCTCTCTGACACTCTAACTTTTCCCATATTTGTTTTTACAAGCAGCTGTTACAAAAATCATAAGTTCAGTTCCATAGTGCTTATGATTCATTTCATTTCATTTCACTCCATCCACTTATTCATCCATACTCCATTTCATTCCACCATTCATATTTCACTCCATTCCACATTTCATTCATCTCATTTCATCCTCCATCCATCTCATTTTCATGACAAAATTTAGAATTTGATGTCTTGCTGTAAGTGAATAAAACATGTCATGAATTGCAGTACAGTTCTTATGTTCTTTCACTCCATTTCATAAACTGAATCCATTCCATTTCATCATCCACTTCATACATATCATAATCCATCATCCATCTTCATCCATAACATATAACATTTCACACATATTCCAAAAACACTCCATTTTCATGATTAAAGTGCTCTACAGGAACATTCTGCAGCTCAGTGGACATTCTGCAGCTGATCAACCTTTCTGCAGCCAGACAGTCTTTCTGTAGCTAAAAACCCTGAAGGCATCAATCAGAAGACATTAGAATTGCAACAAAGTGACCCAGAGTATCCATGAATCAAAAGCATCAAGAAAATTATGAAGACTCCTCCAAAGGTGAACAAGAAGACAAAGGCTACAAAAATCAAATGAAAGGCAGAGGTAACAAGTTTAAATTATAATGACATTTCATAAAAGTTTAGCATAGTTTAGTTATGGATTGTTCGAAAAGGTTGTTTTAATTGTTTTTATTGATCAATACCAATAAACCCTTCACAGACTTTGGATTAAAATCTTCCATTTCAAATTTCATATCCGATATCATTTAAGCGGTTAAAAAATGGCCGAGGTATTTGAATTCTCCACGTCTCTTAACCAAATCATTCAATGATGATTCCCTCTGCCGTCGTAAAAACCTCCGCCGTCTCTTCAATCATTAATTCATTCCATCCACCTCACTCCACTACTCCATTCCGTGACCACTGCCATCACTTCATTCTGTAGCCGGCATTTCATTCCGAAGACAAAGATATTATTATCGCAGTGAGCAGAGCCAAAGGATATCAGTTTGAATAGCATTGAGCATTGTAAACGCAGAGCAGAGAAAAAGGGTAAATTTGGAAGCATAGCAGCGTGAGAATTTGAAGCCATTTGATTCCGTGGGTATACAAAGTATCACTGTGGGCAGAGTTTGAGCATTTTTACTATAAACACAGAAGTGTAGCAGTGTGGAGTTTGAAGTCTTTTGCTACCAGAGACAGAGGTGTTGCAGTGTTGAAATTGAAACCATTTGCCACTAGAAGACAGAGATATTGCAGTGTTGAAATCGAAACCATTTGCTACCAAGAGCCAGAGGTATTGCAGTGAAGAAGTTGAAGTCAGTTGTCACTGTCAAACAGAGACATATCAATCCAAAGTTCAATTGTCAACAGAGGCATATCAGCTCGAGGTTTTGAAGCTGTTGCCACTATAAATCAGAGGTATGTCATTCCAAGTTTAAAACCATTTCCATTCAGAACTTGAAGCCATTACAATTCAAAGGGGAAAGTCATTATTTTTGTGGATAGAAGAGTGTTAATTTGAACATTGAAGAAGTAATCATGGGTTTCATTGTAAGGACTGAACCAGTGGGTTCAAAATATTTAGAAGGCTACCCTCAATGCAAAGAAATGTTACAACAAATAGGATGGCTTCAATTTTTGGAGAAATTTAATGGCTTCCACAAGGAAGTCACTAAAACATTTGCAAGATCATTTCAAGGAACCGAAGTTGAGGTGGGAGATGTAAAATTTACTGTCACTGAAGTTTTCATTGCAGAGGCTACAGGATTGCTCAGAACTGGAGAGAGATGGTTTAAAAATAGAGAATTCCACAATGACTCCTGGAAACAAATTTTAAAATCACCAGGTATGGATGTCAATGTATTTAAGAAAGGAATTCCCAGTTCTGCATTGAAAAACAAATGGAGAAACATACTACTTCTTCTGCAAAAATTTATTACATGTGAGGGTAGATATGGAACATTTTATGTCTACCACATTAGACTAATGATGCATTTCCTGGGGGAAGACTTAAAACTACCATATTTCTTGCTTCAAAGTCTGAAGAAGATGGCTTCCTGTGTTCAGAGAAGAGTTCAATTTTTAGAGACAACCCTATATCATCATGGTTTGGTCAAAATTTTGATTGAACATCATCTAGCTAAAACAAATGATACATGGGACGATTTCTTAATAAGAAATAATTTTGAAGAAGCAAAAGAACCATCACCTGAACCACAGCCTACAAAGAGAAGTAGGAAATGGAGGGCTTCAAAAGTTGAAATTGACAAAACAATCCAAGAGAGCAGTGAGGAAATCATTTTAGAGAAGTTGACTCAAATCAAGAGGCAACTTAAGGAAGAGAAGGTAATCAAGGAATCTGCCATAGAGAAGGGAGAAGGATCTTCTCAGCCTAGAAGAAGCCATAGACTCAAAGGAAAACTGAAGAAAACACTAATCAAACAAACAGGGGTAATTGATATAGAAGATGAGGAAACATCCATGGAAGAAGATATTGAAGAGGATTTTTATGAAGGAACTCCTGAAATTGACCCTGCTCAACAGGAAATTTATGACTATGTGGAAAATTTGGAGAGAAGAGCTTCAGAAAGCAGAGAGAGAACCCCTAGTCCTCCACTGTCTGAAATAGATATATTAAGAAGGAATAGGTATGAGTTGGAATTACTGAATAGACACATCAAAAATGAGAATGAAATTCTCAAGGATCAAGTCAAGCTCAAAACTGATATGAACTCAACCTTATCCCTACATATAGACAAAGTGGAGAAGGCCAATAAGAAGTTGAAGACAAGGAACAAAAAGTTAATCAGGACACTCATCAACTTAAGGTTCAAACTTGTTATCAGGAAACCCAGAAGACCTCTAGCTTCCAGACAAAGGAGAAGGAGAGGATTAGATGTCCTTGCAGAAGCCTCTGAGTTCATAGGATAATTTGCATGAGGACATGCAAAGAGACAGCAGTGGGGGTATGTTGAGCCTCAAAACTATGCTTTCCTTCACTTCATTTTACCTCATTTTCCCTTGTCCATTGCTATCTTAGACCCAATTGATCAATGAATATAGTTAAAATTACTTCTAGAATGATTTACATGACTGACTTGTTAAATTTTGTGATTTTTGCCATTATAAAGCATTTTGACCAGAACTAGCTACACAATGCAGACATTCCGTAGCTAACCGACGATTCTGCAGCTGCCTTCATGTTTGAGTATGTTCCAGGTGGCCTCTTGAGAAAAACCGCATATGGGCATGATCCACGTCATGTCTACATGGTTCGTTGCTCATCATGGAGGAAGAAACGAATTCGGGGTATGGTTTTGAACGTGGGGAACACATTTAGGAAGGAAGACTTCTATTAGGACTGTCTCAGTCCAGATGTCTTTTCCTCTTCACGCAGCCACTTCAAAGAGTCCTAACGTGATTCCGATAAGGAAAGACAGTGTTCCTGAATTATTGCAAGTATTGCTATGTGCATTCGCTTTATAAACTCTTGGGAGACCGAGAGCTGTGTTAGAGATTTTATGTTAGATTTGATGCTAGATTTTGTTTAGACTCTGTGCTACATTTCTGAAGACGCAGAGTGTTATGTTCAAACTATTTCATCTTTAATGGAGCAGACCGTGTTATTTTGAAAGCGTGATTTAATTCGGAGTTGAATTCTGTCAGGTGGTAGAGGGCCCCTGCCTCTTGCACGGATTTATTTTGCGTAAATTAGATAAGTCTTCTAGCTGCCTTTACGTTTTTCATTTGAATTAATAGTTGTTTTAATTAGCTACTGTAGTTGTACTCATTCTAACTCTTCCACAAGAAGATGCTCTTCCAAAAGATTATAATGATGAATGATGAATGGCTATAGTACTGTAGGATTTAGTTGTAGTTTTTTTTGTTCACTATCACAGTTACACTTGTTCTAATCACTCTTCCACAAGAAGAAACTCTTCCAAGAAACTCTTAAGAAGTTCAAGACATGACCGTGATAATGAATGATTTAGTTGTGTGTTTGTACTAAGTATCATCTCTGTTCTTGCTCTTAAACGCTTGCCCAAGACATCATAATGACGAGTAGGATATGGATATGATATCTTAGTTTTTCATTTTCTTTCAGTCCTTTATGTTTGCATTTGCACTCAATTACACAATCAGAATTGTTCTAGCTCTTCCAAAAGAAGGAATTATTCCAAAATATCAATAATGATGGACAAATAGATTGTGTAATTTCATAGAGTAATGCATGATAGCATAGTTAGGATGCTCCGGAGTTTCATTGCACTTAATTCATGATTCAGTTATTTTATTTTGAGTTTGATAATGACTTGTAGTTTAACATTGTTTTAGATTAGTGGCATCTTAAGTTCATTCTTAGATTAACTCATTGCACTTGCACTCCACATCCAGATTGTCATCCACTTCACATTAGATTAACTTCAGTTGTTAGGATTAACAAAACAGCCTTCATTATTCACAAACCTCTTCTTGTTCTAAAATCCATAATTGACATATAACCATATGAACATAAGACAACATCATTTTAAGGCCTAAAGTAACTCTGCAATTTCCTCATCATTTCATAAACAGAGTCCTCCCTCAAAAGCCTACTTTGAAAAGAAATCAATAACTTTTGAGTAAAGGTTTTGTGACATTCAATTGAATTGCAGAATAGAGATAGGAACTAGTTCTAGAATAGAAGATCTTATGATGATGATAACAATGTTTTCCTCTCAATATGTTTCAAATCTCTAATCAAGGACCAAATGTTGCATCATTGTAGGTTAGTTGTTTAATTGATTAGTTAGAGGATTTGCATACTTAGTGATCATTTCTCAAGTTTAGTTTGTGTTTTGAATCATTTGCTTAAAAGTCATTATCAAGCTTTGCTTTTACTTAGTCATAGTTTAGATTTGATCCTGCTTCAGTGTTTCCAATTGCATTTGTCATTTATTATCCATCAATTAGGCTTAACTCTGTTTTTAATCACCAGCTCCTTTCCATTAGCTTTCTAGGCATTTTCCCTTGTAAACATAAAACCACCAAAAGACCAAAAACATCATAAATCATCACAAAAGACCAAAAACATCACAAAACACTACACACAACGCATTAAGAAACAAGCTCCTAGGTACATACAGTACACTTCACTTCAGCAGTTTACAAATCCTGGTTGACAATCAAATGAGCTCAGTTTAGGAGACTAGATTGAGACCAAACAAGAACCTCTAAGTTTATGATTATCTTTATAAGTCCTTGGGGAAGATTCATAATCTCTGGGATAATGATTCCATTCCTTGGTAAGGTTTCACAAAATATGAAACCTAGAGATAAGGGAGGATAGATTGTAGATGTTAGCCATTTGGAAGTTCTATTAGTGAACTTCCAATTGCACCAATTTCATCATGCACTTATTGAATTAGGTCCCTATGATGAATTATATATTCAATTGACACCTCAATTTGAACTTGCAAAATTCCTAAGTGGATGTGAAGGGAATAAGAGAGGAATGCACTTCTTCAACATAAAAATAAATTTTGATTCAAGGTATTTTTTATCCCAACAAGGTCTCATTAATACATGAAAATGGACAAAAATATATGGAATTGAGCACATGAGGTGGAGAGGTCAAAGGCATTGGGGGATATGAAAGAGCGGGGGGGGGGGGGCAGGAGTAGATAGAACAACAAAGGAAAATAGCCCAAGGGGTTAAAAAAAACAAAACCCATAACAAATCTTCCCATATTATATATAGACCACATAAAACCATAATACCTTTGGGTAGCCATATATAACCACAACAAATAAATTCCATCTTAATCTGGTTGAATGTGCAAGAACGAAAAATGAAGTGGGATGAAGAATAATGGAAAGACAAGGGGTAACAAGGTTTTTTTATAATACCATACCTAATTTCAATATATTCTTCACAATATGAGCATATTCATTTCTATTTTCTATTGCGATGGTTAATATAACAAACTGCATCAACTCATAATCATGTTAAGTCTAAGTGGGCTTAACAATTTTTACTAAGATTTAACTAGCTTTTAGAAGGTATAAAAGGTTCTACAAAGTCATCGTCGAAACATAATGCAAGATAAACAATAGGACTAATGCAAGAGGATAGAAACATGTGTAGATACTAGTGAAAGAGGTAATCACTAGTACAAAATGGCTAATTTGTTACTAAAAAAATGACTAAAATTTGCATATAAACGACTATTTTTCGGTCGGTGATCAATAGTAGCTAATTTACAATATCTTATAACGCGACCAACTTTTGGTCATTTTTAGCTTAGTCATTAATTGGTTATCTCAATTTTGTTATCTAGTTGTATATTTGGTCATTGATTTAGTCACTGATTTGGTCACTAATTTAGTCATTCATTTGGTCTTTCATTTTGTCACTGATTTAGTCATTCATTTGGTCACTGATTTAGTCATTCACATGGATGAAGAGATGGAATCCTTAATGCATAACCAAACTTGGGACTTAGTCAAGTTGCCTACAGGTAAAACTACATTGCAGAATAAATGGGTTTACAGGCTGAAGGAAGAAGATGGAGGAAAACAGAGGTACAAAGCTAGACTTGTGGTGAAGGGGTTTGCACAGAAGAAAGGTATTGATTTTGATGAAATATTTTCTCCTGTTGTTAAGATGAATTCAATCAGAACTATCTTAAGTCTTGTAGCGGCGGAAGATTTACATCTTGAACAGTTAGATGTAAAGACAACATTTCTCCATGGAGATTTGGAGGAAGAGATATACATGCAGCAACCAGAAGGATATGAGGTAAAAGGGAAAGAAAAATTGGTGTGCGGGTTAAAGAAGAGCTTGTATGGCTTAAAACAGGCCCCAAGGCAGTGGTATCTAAAATTTGACAGGTTTATGTCTGAACAAGGTTATACTAGATGTCACTCTGATCATTGTGTTTATCTGAAAAGGAAAAATGGTGGCAGCTATATTATATTGTTTTTGTATGTAGATGACATGCTTGTTGCGGGGTCTAACATGCAGGAAATAAATGTGCTCAAAAGAAAATTGGCAAATTCATTTGCAATGAAGGATTTGGGAGCTGCAAAACAAATCCTTGGTATGAGG
Source organism: Pinus albicaulis (assembly GCA_034641835.2). Taxonomy (NCBI): domain Eukaryota; kingdom Viridiplantae; phylum Streptophyta; class Pinopsida; order Pinales; family Pinaceae; genus Pinus; species Pinus albicaulis. The sequence goes on along the minus strand of CM076574.1, from coordinate 1,096,797,606 downwards.
ATAACTAGAGACAGAAAAAATCGCAAATTAACACTGTCTCAGAATGAGTACATAGAAAAGGTGTTGAAAAGATTTAATATGCAGAATGCAAAAACAGTTAGTACACCTTTTGCTAGCCATTTCAAACTTAGTAAGGAGATGTGCCCAAAGACCCAAGAAGACATGGATTATATGTCTAAATTTCCATATGCATCTGCAGTTGGAAGCTTAATGTATGCAATGGTCTGCACAAGGCCTGATATTGCACATGCAGTGGGAGTTGTAAGCAGGTACATGAATAATCCGGGAAAAGAACATTGGATGGCAGTAAAATGGATTCTCAGATATTTGAGAGGTACCACAAATCAAGCATTATGCTTTGGTGGTTCAAACATTGCTCTATAGGGATATGTTGATGCGAATATGGTAGGTGACAGAAATAACAGGAGGAGCACTACAGGATATGTATTTACTGTAGGTGGAACAACTGTCAGTTGGGTTTCAAAAATCCAAAGTGTTGTTGCACTTTCAACAACAGAAGCCGAGTATGTTGCTGCTACAGAGGCTAGTAAAAAAATGATTTGGTTACAAAGGTTTATGGATGAATTGGGTAAGAAGCATGATATGGGCACACTATACAGTGATAGCCAAAGTGCTATTCATCTTGCAAAGAACTCAGCATTTCATTCCAGGACTAAACACATACATCTCAAGTACCATTTCATACGGCCAGTATTGGAAGATGGAGAGTTGAAGCTGGAAAAGATACACACTAGCCAGAATCCTGCAGATATTCTAACAAAAGTTGTAACCAGGGAGAAGCGAGAACCTGTGTTTATAGCATAATTTCTCACCTTGACATGATTCATGATTGCTTTATGGCTTTATGGGCACCCATTCCTACAGACTTGGACAAATTCACTTAAAAACAGTGTAAAATCCTCCATACGCGACTATGCCCATGTTTTTCCGCGTGTATACGCGAGTACAGCTAGAATTTTCCGCGTATGCCATTAAAATGATTAAAAAATATATAAAAAATCCCTAATTTCGCGCTGGGTTGATGGTTACTCGGGTAGTTCAACCACCCCAGCCCGTGGCCAACTGTTTCCAACTGCTGAAACTACTTGGAGGGACTATAAAAAGCCCTCATGTGTATGGCCTAAGGGAGAAAGAGAATTATTGATATTATACTCTGTTGGTATTCCCTATCCAAGTCTGATTCCCCGTGCCTCCTGCACTTTCCCAGTTCATTGTAGGAAACCCTTGTTTCCTTGAGATACACATCCCTTTATATGTTATCTCGTATGCAGCAGTTTGGAAGGAGTCTTAGCGAGGCAAGGGCTGGACGGATCCGGACGACGGTCTGCGAAGGCCTTGGAAGGATCAGGTGATCTCTCCTCTTGATTACTTTTGTACGTACTATTTATAATACAGAAGTATCATGCTGTTCCCGAAATAAACGTGTTAGTGTATGCTTTAATGTATGAAGAATATTTGTTATACGAGCATTCATTATGATTTATTTAATGTTTTATATGAATCTCACTAACATATAGAGTAGATATATGTTGTACAACTTGTCCTTTGTGCTGGTTTCTTCTTGTATTTCAGGTTAAGGAGGAAGGATGGTTGCAGGGAGTTTGGACTCCACGTGGATCTACTTCAAACGTAGGACCAACGGGTAAATCTCCCATTCTGCTCTATTTAGTTTTTCTAAACGTGCATGGTTGTGTGAGTCTCTGTTAAGTAGTACGCCCCTGCTCTGTGGAGGTTGTATCCCAACCAACCTCTAGGGTGTTAATTCCCCGAAACAGAACTGGCGACTCCAATGGGGATCACATTTTTGTGATTCTCCTGTTGGGTTGTTTCAGCTGTTTGGTAGGTTGCCAACAGTTTTATCTGTCTTTTACAGTCCAGTTTATTTTATTGCAGTCAGTCTGAAGTCTTGGTGTCTTTCCCAGGCTTGTCCTTTTTGTTTTTCATTATCTTTCTTTGTATACGCTCTTTTGTCTGCACACAGTCTCGTATACACGCGAGTCTGTCTAAAGGGATCCGCGTATACGTGAGTTTCCCTTAACACAGACGCGTATACACGCTGGTTGCATAACTGCAAGGTCGCGTATACCTAGGCAGATTTTGAATTTTTGGGTTTATTGGCTTTTTGGTCCTTTCTGGCTATGGAGGCCTGTGTCTACAGTGTCTCTGTATTTACTGGAGTGTGAAGGAAGTGGTTTCAAGTCTTGTTTCTCTTTCGTTTGTTCGAAAACTAATCTTTTTGGCAAAGTGTTCTTGTTGGTGCTGGCACTCCTGGATTGAGTTCCAAGATCGCTTTCTGAGCATTCTTGGTTGTTCTGCTTTATCAGAACAGAGAGCTTCTGCTCACTGACTCGCTCCTATCTTTTTGTTGTGCTTTGCATTGCGTTTTTTGCTTTGTTTTCGATTGGTTTTCTTGAGTTTCATAGGCTAGGGTTTTGTTGCAATTTTCGAAGAACTTTTCTTGTTTCTTTGGAGTCTTTTGTTGCAACGAGTTTGCACTATTTCTCTAGGCTGGTTGGCTGAGTTTTTGGTCTTCCATTGCTCTTATTGATCTTGCTATCATTAGCTTTATAAGGTTTGGGAGCATTGTTGAAGTTTATGCTTGAAATTCGGTCTCATTTTGGCTTGGATTGTGATAGTTGCGCTTGGTCTTTTTGAGCTCTTGCTTTATAAAACTAAAAAGCCCAAAAAACATTTGTTTTGCTTTTTGTTTTTGCATATCAAAAACTCAAAAAACATCGTTTCTTGTTTTTGTTTTTGTTGTTGCCTTTTCATTTTCGTTTGGTCATATCTTTTGGAGCTTTTGTGAAGTTTCTTGCTTCTAGTTTTCAGCTTGATTTTGAGGAGAGGTTGTCATTTGATTTCTTCTTCTTCTTGTTGAGTATTTTGGTGTCTTATATTGAGAATTCTTCTTTTCAAGAATTGGCTTTCTGGACAGCAAAAGATGAGTTAAAACTGAAGGAGCCTTTTTGGGAAATTTCACCTTGTTTCAAGAGACTTTTGCATCTTAGAATTTACATGCTTGTAGTCATTTGCATTAGGTGCATTGAATCATTTAGTTAGCTTCTTAGTTTTTGTGAGTGTGAGTTTGTAATTCGAAAAGAAAAATACAATTTTTTTAGTCTCGTAGAACCTCTATAGAGATTACTTTTCATCGAAAGACAAAGAACTGCATGTGCATGTAGTCAGGTTTTTATTAATTTCTTTTGCGTCAAAACACCATTGGTTTCATCTCCATATCCTTGTGACTTAATACAACAACCCTTAAAATAAGCGATTTAATCTAAAATCAACTAGCAAGTTTTACTAAGTGTCAATCACCAACTAGCTAGGTTGTAGGGCCTTGGAATAGGTGAGTGGAGAGTTAACTCTCCAAGGCTGCTCAAACAAACATAGAAGTTGATTAATTGAGCGAAATCCAACTCCGTGAGGTGGACTGGGAAAGCTCTCATCCGAGAGTCAAGCGCGAGGGGAAGTGAAGGTTAAGAAGAGGGATACCCCCTCTCCGATTAGCTGAATCTGACCTCAAGACCGTTCCGCCCAGCTTCTGATACGGATTGGTGTCCATAGTTGCCGTTCCTAGGTTCCACACAGGTGACTGCGGGGGGGAATACCCGTGGTACCTGAGGCAGACGTCGCATCACTTTTAGCAGTACTTCTGGGGGGTGCCCTTGCGAATCTTGGGTGCTTGAGCCGGCAAAGGCTGTCGTTAGGAGGTCGGCGTAACTGTTTCTGATACCTTCGCTAGTTGTTCTGGGCCCTAATCATCCCAGACTGCTTTCGGAAGGCCCTATACCTCGCTTTCCTGTATTTTGGTGTCCGGTCCTCATCACCCGGAGCGGAAATACTTGGAGGCTGTTTGCTTGCTGTTTCTCAGGGATTTTTATTTTAGTGAGTGCTCTTTGCTCCTAGCTTGCCTAGCTTTTCACTTTTTTTGAGTCTAATATAATAAATCTTTAAAAGTGGCGGATCAAGCGCCTCGATGTTCGAGGAGAATCCGGGGGTTATCTCCCGAGAGTGCAGAGCCTTCTTCGAGAAGGCGTAGGAGCGATTTAGCAGGTGGTTTTCACCCTGTGGAGTCTGACGCTGTGGAGAGAGATCCTCCACTAAGGTCTGAAGGTTTCGTTGCTGATTCCGGTGTCGGTTCCGAGAGGAGCGTTCCGCTCACCTCGCGAGTGTTGTTTCCTCAGGAAGAAGATTTTCAGATAGAAGATATACCTGAGCCTCCTGCTACAGGTCCATCTCCTCTTCCTCCTGATCATCCATTTGTTCTTCAGTACATCGGACCGGAGTCTGAGAGACCGCCGGATCTTCCATATCATTCTTATCTTTCGATGGCCACGACTGGGAACGCGGCTTCTACCGTGAGTGCTGCAGGCATTCAGACCCCTGCTTCTGTGGAGGCAGGGGGCACTATTGCTTCATCTTCGATTGCTTTTAGCACTGCTATGTCTGGCTCTGGGTTCACCCAGGCATATGCTTCTCATTCTGGTCCCTTCTGTTCAGGGATGTCCATTAGTGGAAGTCCCTCGTTTTCCTTTTCCGCCGGTGCAGCTGGATCCACGCCCATGTCTAACATGGCTGGTGGATCAGCTTCGTTTCAGGGTTTCCCCTTTGGGACTGGGCATATTCCCAGTTCCAATCCTTCTTTAGGGTCGTTTCCTTTTACGTCCCAGACCCAGAATTTTAACCCTTGGTCTGGGGGGCAAAGTTCGACCACTTTTACAGGATGGAATCCTGTGTTTACAACGGCTGGGGCAGGGAATCAGTTCTTCGCGGGTCATCAAGGGAATGCTTCTTTCCCTTCATCGAGTGCTTATCAGTCTTTTTCTCCTCTGTCTAATGCGTGGAACCCCTACCAGGGGCTTTCCTCTTTAGTCAATACTTCAGCGGGGGGAACTAGTCTGGGTTTTGGTAACTCGGCGTGGGGAGGAGGTTCTTCTCTGTTTTCTACGGGTCCTTTCTGGCAGCCTGGTGCCTCATCAAATCCAGGCTATTCTTTTCAGAATGTTGGAAATCCATCCCATCAAGGATGGAATTCTCAGGCTTCGCCTCGATTACCATTTCTGGCAACGTTAAACTTGCCAGACTTGGCGAAGTTAACTAATGACCCGATTCGGTATAGTCCGGGGTGGCCTCCGGTTCCAACCAAACTTCCTTCAGACATTCCTAAGTTTGAAGGTAAGAATGGTGAAGATCCGGCGGACCACGTCACCACATTCCACTTATGGTGCTCATCCAACTCTCTGATCGACGATTCGATTAGATTGAGATTATTTCAGCGCACCTTAACTGGAAACGCCGCGAAGTGGTATATAGAGCTTACTGGGGGCGGTTTCGCCACATTTGGAGAACTGGCTGTCACTTTTCTTAACCATTTCCAGTTGCCTGTCAGATATGAGGCTGGGACCGAACTCCTGGCTAATTTTAAGCAGGATGAGGCAACTCACATTTCTGATCATATTCAGGAATGGAGGAAAAGGAAGAGGCTTATCAAAGCCCATATTCCAGGTGAGTTCCTTCTCGAGTGGTTTCTGAAATCGCTTCAGTCAGACATTTCAAAGGATGTATCCATGTCAGGGGTATATTCCGAGGAGCAGGCCATCTTTAGGGCCCAGCAGTTAGAGTTGATCTATTCTCAGTCTGGCATGCTTTACAAGTATTTGCCCAATGCTCCTCGCTCCAAATTGGATCTATCGAAACCCAAACCTGGTCCGCATGGTGACGGACTTATCGGATCGGTCAGTAGTAGTGCAGCCAGCCTGCTTTCTCAATTGCAGCAGTTGCCTTTACAATCTGCTCCTTCTGGTCAGGCTGTGCCTGCTGATTCATCACCTTCCCAGTCTTTGTCCATTAATGTTGTCCAATCTTCTGAACCCAAAGGAAATCAACAATCCGATGGGAAGAAGAAGGGACGTAATAACAAGAAGAAGGGCAAGAATGGAAAGGGCAATGCAAATAAAACCAACGAGCGTGTTGGTGAGGGCCAAAAGGAGAAAAAGAAAGTGAAGTTTCCATGCAAGCTTTGTGCTGGAGACCATCTCACGCACCTTTGCCCGAAAATTCAGGATGCTCAGCGCCTGTTATCTCAGCAGGGTTCTTCTAGTTCCCAGGCTGTGCTAACAAACCCTTTTCCCCAAGGGCAACAATTGATTGTTGGCGCGAACCAGAATCCTGGGGCTTCCTCTGGAGGTCCCCAGGAAGGGGAAATTCCATCGAATATCTTTATGATGAGTGCTCACGTGGATGTCGCTACGAGATCCCGTGATTATGGCGGAGAGGAATCTTCGAAAGCTAAGGAAGTTCCTGATGCTACTGAGCCGCTTCACATCACGAAGCCAACTGTCGAGTCTATGCCTCGGATTCCGAAGGCATCCTCTAAACGGTCAACGATTAATCCAAACATGAGGGCTGCCCAGAACTACTCGATTGTAGAAGATCTGGCGCAGAGTCCTTGTGCTATGTCTGCCTTAGAGGTACTCCAGTCTTGTCCGGCTCAGCGCAGTGCTTTGCTCACTGCCATTGGGGCTATTGATCCGAAAAATTCTCTTCTGATTACTTTCGATATGAATAATTTTAAGAAGAGACTTCCTCATCATATGGCCTTCCATATTAAATCATCGTATCGGAAGACTAATATCTTTCGCACGGTTGTTGATGAGGGTGCTTCTACTTGCGTGATGTCTCTCGCATGCTGGAAGACACTTGGATCTCCCAAGGCTGTTCCATCTAGCACTATTCTTACTGCATTCGATGGTCATTCTCATAGGCCCCATGGTATTGTCCCGGCTTTGCCCATCTGTGTTGGGGGCAAAACCGTTAACATAGAGGTTGAGGTAGTAGATGCAGCCTTGGACTACAACCTTCTATTGGGGAGGAACTGGATATATGATATGGATGCTATTGCATCCTCACTATTTCGGATAGTATGTTTCCCCCACGAAGGGAGGATAGTCACGGTGGATCAACTGGACTGTCCTCCTGTAGACCTGGATGCGCCTCCTGACTCATCTGTTCCTAAGTTGGATAATACCAAGGCGCCTATTGAGAATTTAGGAGTGGGAATGTATTCTTCCCTGATGGGTTCTTTTGATCTTCCTCCTCCTAAGGTGTCTATTAATGCTATTTCATCCTCCAAGGCTCCCCTTTGAAGAGAGTTCTTTCGAACTCATTATTTTTCGGACCCTTGGACCTTACCTTCCCCAACTGCCACTTTGGAGGAAGGGCAAGTGGGTGGAATGGCATTCCCGATTTCTGCAGCTGAGATTGCATATCAGTCTGTTGTTGACACTGCAGAGTCTGATCTAGCTCCTCTTTCGCCGGAAGAGTTGGATGGTGATGTGGCTCCGGCTTGGACGCTTACTTCTTCTTCTGCCCAGGATTGTCTAGATACCACTCTTCCATCTGAAGAGGCCATCCTGGAAGCAATGACAGGTATAGATAGACCATGGGATGACTTGCATCATCGGTCTTACTTCCTACCTGACTTGAGCGAAGTCGAAACAAGCTTTCCAAGTCCTCAGTCTCCTGGACCTGTTCACCCAGTCTTGAGCCCCTTAGCACCAGCACAGGTTTATGCTGAAGGGAACATGGCTGTGATCTCTCCTACTATCCTGGTGAACATCTCCAGGAATCCCAACATTATCGAGAACGTTTTCATTGGAGCTGAATGTTCCCATGAAGAGGTTCAAATCTATACCGAGCTCTTCAAAGAGTATAGGGATGTTTTTGCTTGGTCTTATGAGGAAATGCCTGGCATAGATCCATCTATCGTCCAGCATGAGATCAAGACGTATAAAAACGCTAAGCCGGTCAGGCAAAAACTTCGTCCGGTTAATCCTAGGAAGGCAGCAGCTATCAAAGCTGAAGTTGAAAAGCTGCTTAAGGCGGGATTCATTTTCCCAGTTCCTCTGACTGAATGGGTTTCAAGCCCCGTTCCGGTAGATAAAAAGCAAGGAACGATTCGAGTGTGCATCGATTTCAGAGACCTGAATAAGGCGTGTCCTAAAGATAATTACCCCACACCCTTCATTGATCAGATTATTGACGAGTGTGCCGGTAACGAGATTTTCTCCCTTCATGAACGGTTCTACGGTTATAATCAAATTATTATCGTCAGGAAGATCAACATAAGACACATTTTATTTGTTCCCAGGGGTACGTTTGCATATAAGAAAATGCCTTTTGGTCTTAAAAATGCTGGGGCTACCTTTCAGCGGGCCATGTCTTACGCCTTCCACGACATCAAGAAGATTATCGAGGCATACTTAGATGATCTAGCTGCTCATTCTCGAAAGAGGATAGATCATCCTGGTCACCTCCGGCAAATATTTGAAAGATGTTGTTTTTATAAAATTCGATTGAATCCGAACAAGTGCGTTTTCGCGGTTACATCCGGTCGGCTGTTGGGATTTATCGTGTCTAAGGAAGGGATAAGGGTAGATCCCTTCAAGGTTGAGGCAATACTTCGGTTGCCTCCCCCGTCTTCAATCCGTCAGCTTCAAAGTCTCCAAGGGAAGTCTAATTTTCTTCGGAGGTTTATCGTTAACTATGCTGAGATCACGAAGGGATATATGAGACTGTTGAAAAAAGGAGTTCCTTTTCTTTGGGACGACTATGCTCAGCGCTCATTCGATGCCTTGAAAAAGGCATTGACCTCTGCTCCTTTACTGAGTCCACCCGATTATAGCAGAGATTTTCTTTTGTATCTGGCTACAGCAGAATCTACCATTGGTATGGTTATGGTTCAGGAGGATGATGCTCTGGCTGAGCATGTTATTTACTACCTTAGTCGAGGACTGGTAGGACCTGAACTGCGATACACCCCGATAGAAAAATTAGCCTTAGCAGCAGTCCATGCTGTGCAGCGACTCCGGCATTATATTATTCTTCGCAAAACTTATGTCTTGGCAGCTGCCAATCCATTTCGGTTTGTCCTCAGCAGGCGAGTGATTGGGGGCAAATATAATAGATGGATTGTGATATTACAGGAATTCGATCTAAAGTTCATGTCTGCCAAATCTAAGAAGTCATTAGTCTTTGCGGAATTGATCTCCGAGTTGCCTTGTGGAGAGGAGATGATCTATGATGAGTCCTTTCCGGATGAACACTTGTTTCTAATCTCTCCACAAGATCCTTGGTATGGGGATATCATTGTGTATCTCCAGACTGCGAAGTTTCCCTCTTCTTTTTTGAAAGATGAGCGTCGTAAGCTGCGTCACTTAGCCAAGAATTATCTGATTATTGGTGATGCTTTGTACCGTCGAGGGGTTGATTCAATCCTAAGACGCTGCTTAACTTTCGAAGAAGCTGAGGCTGTGCTCAATGATTCTCACGGTGGAGCTTGTGGGGGTCATTTATCAGGGCTTGCTACAACCCAAAATATTTTGCGTGCTGGCTACTTCTGGCCCTCGATTTTCAAAGATTGTATTGAATCGGTCAAGAAGTGTCATCCTTGTCAAGTGTATACTCGAAAAATGCGCGCTCATCCGGCTCCGCTTTTTCCAGTCGTTACTGTCGGACCCTTTACAAAGTGGGGTATGGATTATACTACTTGTAACCCGCCTTCGGCAAAAGGTCACAAGTACATTATCGTAGCAGTAGACTACTTTACGAAGTGGGTCAAAGCTATGCCTACTTTTGGGAACGATGGTGAGACTGCAGCTCTTTTCTTCTTCAACCAAGTTATCGCTCGTTTCGGTATACCTAGAGAGATTGTCACTGACCATGGCAGTCACTTTCAGAACAGTATGATGGCTGAGTTGGCTCTTAAATTGGGTTTCCGGCAGGAGCATTCATCTCCATATTATCCTGAGGCCAATGGCCAAGTGGAAGCCGTGAATAAGTCCTTGAAGACAATTCTTCAACGGACGATTGATAAACATAGATCCAACTGGCACATTATGCTATATCCTGCACTCTGGGCATACAGGACGTCAGTTAAAACTGCAACTGGCTTTACTCCGTTTCAATTAGTCCACGGGGTGGAATCCGTATTTCCCATTGAATGCGAGATTCCTTCCCTTAAATTAGCTGTTGAGCTTCTTCCTGACACTTCTAGTCTGGCAGAGCGGCTTCTTCATCTGGAACATCTTGATGAGCAGCGTCGAGATGCCGCCACGTTGAATGAAGCACATAAAAACCGAGTCAAAGTTCAGTACGATAAGGCGGTTAAGCCTAGGGTCTTTTCCGAAGGTGACCTTGTTTTGGTCTATGCCCAAGAGAAAGATGCCTTGGGGGCAGGAAAGTTTAAGTCGATGTGGTATGGCCCCTATATCGTCAAGAAGGTCCTTAAGAAAGGAGCGTATACCTTGGTTGACTTCGAAGGGAACGAGTTGCCGGAGCCCCGAAATGGGCTCTATTTGAAGAATTATTATGCCTAGGCTTTGGCCTGGCATTTTTCTTTGTATATAGTAGTTTTTTGCTTTGTACATATCTGTTTGATTTTTTATTTTTGATGAGATGGTGATGTTTTTGATCTGCTTTGGCAGGTTGTGTTGGATGTCATGAGTCATTTTGGTTTCGCCGATGGTGCTAGTAGACACACCCGGAACTTAGCTTCCGCGGCTTGGGTGCTTCATTATCCTTCCGGTCAGCTGTTGGTATCAAGAGGAGTCTGCATTGGTCCTGCTTCCAATAATGTAGCAGAATACACTGCAGTCATTCATCTACTCTCGAAGGCAATATCTTTGGGTGTTGATTCGTTGGTAGTTTTCTTGGACTCCCAGCTGGTGGTGTCGCAGTTGAACAACACTTATCGGGTACGAGATCCAATTTTATTACGATTTTTCTTGAGGGTACGTTTGTTACAAAGGTCATTTCAATTTTTAACATTCATTCATATTCCTCGAGCTGACAATTGGTTTGCTGACTCATTGGCTAATCAAGCTTTAGATTGGCATATTAATCATTCAATACAATAAATTTTAGTCATCGAAAACATCATATATTTGATACATTTATCACATCACATCAAATATCGCTGTATATATCATCGGAGTGTCAAAAAACTTTACAAAATTTGGATCCATAAATGCCGTACAAAACTTGGGCTTATGCCCCATCATGTTCAGTCTCAAAAAGAATATACAATCATCTAATATATAAAATCTGTCTACTCCTGAGGACCCTGCCCAGAAGTTGTGTTCCTATAGAACATCACTGCAGTGGCCACATGGCGGAACAGTCTAACCAAGTCCCGGGGTACTCCTACAACCCGTCTCTGGACGGCTTCTGGCAAGTCCTCCACGGCAGCCAGAGGGATTTGGCGGGTCAGTCCCTCCAATTTTCTCTGCACGGCCTGGAGTGTCCTGTCAGAATCCGCTGTCTCCGCCTCACCTCTGCGGCGCTTGTGACGTGCTAGGCCCTCAGGACGAACTGGTCCACCATCTGAAACATGATCATTTTTAATTGTCAGTCATTATGAATCCAATCTAAAAACATGTTTGTTTTTCATTTTTCATAACATATTTGAAAAAATCCAAAAAATCATATAAGTTAAAAAAATTTGCAAAACTTACCGACTGCTCCCCATGCTGCTCCGGGTGGAAGTACTAGATCTGGATCTCCTCGGAAATCCATCCCGACATAGGGATAGTCGTCCACTGCGATGATCTGTTCTCTCCACCACAGGAAGAACTCATCGTCCCAGGTGGTTCGGGGTACCTCGCTGCCCCCCAGTCTCTTCATCATGTCTGCCCAACGGGCAATTCTTGGGTCCCGAGGGCTGCTGATAGTCGAGATGACTTTGGGTCTTAAAGCTGGAACTCTCGAAGAAGAAGAATGTTGTCAAAATGGTCCCATAGCCAAAGTGTTTTGTCTTTGTTTGGCGAATGGAGGTCAGTTGTTGTTTCATGTTCTGTAGCAGGGCTGTGCACCAATCATACACATGAATTAAGCACTCTACATCTATGCTCATGTGCGTCCTGGACGCCTGGTGTAGTGAGGCAGATCCTGCCACTCTGCCGATGGTGAACAGGAGGATCTTTATGTGCAAATCCCTGATATCTCTGATAGCAATCTATGTTCCAACCTTCTTGGAATTATCTACGCAATATATTTGGACATAGTCTTCCACGGTCAACCCTCCCAGGGGCTTTCCGTGCAAGTCCACTGGATCTCCCCTCCTGGAGAGTCCAGTGATGAAGTATATATCTTCCACTTCTATGCGTAGTGGCATATGATCAATTATGAAGCAATCCTGATCTGGTTCCCAGTAATTTACGAGCATTTCAAGCAATCGCACATTACTTTTCATATTGGGCATTTTAAAAAATTTGAACAATCCACAGTTTCGGAGGACATTTTGTGCTGCGCGATCCTGCATGACCTCTTGGTCTATTGCGCTATGCTCACGTTCCCTCCATGAGATGGTTATCCTGAGAAATTTCATCAAAATTTGCATTAGAAACTCTTTTTTGGGTTACGGACTTGCGCATACGCGACTTTTCCTGTGCACAGTCGCGTGTATACGCGGCTTGCCTTCATTGAACCCGCGTATGCGCAGATACGCATTTTTTAAGAAGGGTTTCCAGGAAAAAAATCACTTAATTTTAATTTTCAAACGGACAAAATGAATAAACAGGATGATTAAGGAGCCTACCTGAAGTTTCGCTGAGTTCCGACGGTCGGTTGTTCCTGACTTGCTGAAACAAGTTTTTAGCTCCAGAGCTCTTTTTCCAAATCAGCTATGCAATAATGAACCAATTGAGAGGTAATTTGTGTATTTATGGCTAAAAAATTGAAATTTTTTGCAAAATTTCCTTATGCTTATTTTTTCGATCTATCTTATGCTGTATAACTCGATTGCTTGGAAGTGCCCAGTTTGGTATGTTTTCAGGTACATTTTGACAATTTTGAGACTTTTCCCGGTTTTTGATCCATGATTTCAGACTCTTCACGGCAGGTATATGATCTTCACTGGCATATAGGTTAGGGAATCACTTTCCGTTGCATCTTGCATTCTAGCCTCCATACTGATCACTTGCCTTAGAGTCGATCCCATCAGGTCATGAGCATTACACCCATTTCACTCGCCGATTTTTAATCATGACTTGATGGTAGAGCCTTCCTTTACATGGGCTTCCTAGTTAGTTCCTCGCTATCACTTGTTGCCCATGCTGCTTTTTTATGTAGGCTCGGGAGTCCTCTTTAGTCCCGCCATGTCTTTCGTGTTGAAGCTTCATTCTTCTCCTTCATCACTTATCATTTTTCTGGCTTATACCCTAGAGGCTCCCTGGTGTCGTTAAGTTGTATTACTGCATTGCATATTGGCTACTTGTTTATCCCGGCCTTTAGCCGGCTTCATTTGGACTCGATGTTTAAGCCAACTTTTGACCTTGACTTTCTGTACAAGTTAACCATTGCATGCACTTAGCTATCACGACTTGACACCTTTGTAACCATGGATGGAACGTTCCTCTGAGTATCACTGACCAGTTTTCGCCACCTTGCATTGAGCATAGGATTGTTCCAATCCCAGGAACTAGTGCATCTGCTTTCTTGATACTCGTTCTATCCATTGTACCATAGCATTCTTTTATTCTTTTTCATGCTTATTATATGAAAAAGACAAAAAAATCAAATATAACAAAAGAGCGGGAACGGGATGTATCTTCGTTATTTTGATGGCAGTACAGAGTCAGTTTGTCGCCCTTGAACAAAGCACATATACTTATATATATTTCCTTCATTTGGGATGGTTCTAGTTTTGACCTAGGTTCGGCCTTTACCATGTTTCACTTGTCAGTTCTCCCCCGGTTGGTTATCTCTTCCAATCATATGGAGAGTTTGTTTTGCCTCCTGCAAGACAGACTTATACAGTGTCACTTTTACTGCCATGGTCATCACAGAGTCGTGCTTTTGTTCAAGGGAAGTCTAGCCTGAGTCGGCCATTCTGCGGTGTCTCTTGACTCATTATTCATTCGGCCTTCCCGGTCTTGTCAGTATCATGTTCTATCACATCAGATGTTTTGGTCTTCTGCTCGTGCTGGTTTGAGAAGGTCCCCATTGACTTCTTGCTGGCGGGTTTGTCTCTTATCGACTATGACACATTGCTCTGAGAGCAAACCTAGAGCCGCACCTTGGGCCTATTTCCATCATTGATAGGTGACCTCGTGCTCAGCATTTGATCATCATCATGGGTCTTTGACCGAGTGGTTTCCCTTGTGTTCGACGTCAGCACACATTATCACACTTGGGATTCGTGCAGTACCTTGATTTCCATTTGACCCTATCGGTGGATTTCTCGCCTCTGTGTCAGCTTTCATTATTGGTTGGTTCAGAGGGTTTCTTCCGTACGCTAGCTTCATCTTGTGCATGTCGGAAACGTACTTCGGTTTTGGTTCCATCACTCTACTTCGTCCGATTCCTTCCAAATCTTGGCCTGCGGGTTACACTCGCGCTGGACTGATGTGGGATGCCTTAATGCCTTCCTTCCAGCAGATCTTTTCCCATCGAATCCGACTCATTGCTCTGGGAATAAGATCTAGAGTCTTTTGTCAGTACCTTAGGGTTTGCAGTCATCAGTGGCAGACTCTTCGCTATCGACAGTGGGGATTCATCATTGCCTCCTGATTGGTAGATTCTTTCAAGTGTTCGACTTTAACTCATTCATTCGCACTTGTTAGATTGTACTGGGGCACCTTGACACTCATTTTCATTATTGGTGGGTTGTCTCGCGTTGGTTAACGGTATACATCATTGACCGGTAATCCAATGATTTCTCACATGGTCGACTTCAGCTCATTTATTCCCAGTGTGTAGAATTGTGCCATTGTGATCGGTGAAGACCTCGGGTTGCATCAGCATTTCTCGGTTCACTGTTGACAGTTCTCTCAGTTTCTGCCAGTGTTGCCGTCCACCCTTATATGTTGCAGTTCAGCACAGCAGCATCTTATATGTTGATCCCCGAGTTGCGTGATTGTATCGTTTGATCCGCCTCTTATGATCCGGTACTTGGAGATTCAGTTACTTGATCAGATATCCAGTTGCACTATCTTTGCTCAGCTTTCTATATGTGATACTTGGACATTGATACAGACTTGTCTTTCCGGGCCCTGCTCAGATGATTCACTATGTACTTTTAGTTCAGTTATACTTGTATACATGTTGGATCTATTCAGTACTTTCTATATATATGATGTATTTTTGACTGAGCATGGGTATGCCCGCCTCAGCATGTGTTGACTCTCTGATTTCTTTCATTGGTTTTTGGCAGGCTGAAATCTGGTGAAGTCCTCTCTTGTCCTTGCGAAGTTCTTTCTATGTGCATAATACATTTGGGCCATCATGTACCCCTTCTGACCTCATATATTAGGGGGCATCTGTTATAGCATCATTTCTCACCTTGACATGATTCATGATTGCTACATGGCTTTATGGGCACCCATTCCTAGAGACTTGGACAAATTCACTTAAAAACAGTGGAAAATCCTTCATACGCGACTATGCCCGTGTTTTTCCGCGTGTATACGCGAGTACAGCTAGACTTTTCCGCGTATGCCATTTTAATGATTAAAAAATATATAAAAATCCCTAATTTCACGCTGGGTTGATGGTTACTCAGGTAGTTCAACCACCCCAGCCCGTGGCCAACTGTTTCCAACTGCTGAAACTACTTGGAGGGACTATAAAAAGCCTTCATGTGTATGGCCTAAGGGAGAGAGAGAATTATTGATATTATACTCTGTTGGTATTCCCTATCCAAGTCTGATTCCCCGTGCCTCCTGCACTTTCCCAGTTCATTATAGGAAACCCTTGTTTCCTTGAGATACACATCCTTTTATATGTTATCTCGTATGCACCAGTTTGGAAGGAGTCTTAGCGAGGCAAGGGCTGGACGGATCCGGACGACGGTCTGCGAAGGCCTTGGAAGGATCAAGTGATCTCTCCTCTTGATTACTTTTGTACGTACTATTTATAATACAGAAGTATCATGCTGTTCCCGAAATAAACGTGTTAGTGTATGCTTTAATGTATGAAAAATATTTGTTATACAAGCATTCATTATGATTTATTTAATGTTTTATATGAATCTCACTAACATATAGAGTAGATATATGCTGTACAACTTGTCCTTTGTGCTGGTTTCTTCTTGTATTTCAGGTTAAGGAGGAAGGGCGGTTGCAGGGAGTTTGGACTCCACGTGGATCTACTTCAAACGTAGGACCAACGGGTAAACCTCTCATTCTGCTCTATTTGGTTTTTCTGAACGTGCATGGTTGTGTGAGTCTCTGTTAAGTAGTGGCACACTCGTGGGTTGAATCCCAATAACCTCTAGGGTGTTAAATCCCGAAAACAACGTGCTCGATTTCAATTGGTCTTCAAGGATGATGATGAAGATGAGGAATAGCCGAGGTCCAAAGAAAGTCATTTTCCAGCCAAGCGATGGTGGGTTGCACAATGGACTCAAGTGGGAGATTGTTGGTGTGACTTAGTTATCTTGTTTTACTTTGTATCAAACATTGGACCAAAGCTTTTTATGAAGAGTAAACAACCCTATGCAATTAATCGTTGGCCGTGCAGGGGTCTGAGGGGGGTGACAATGCTTTTAGCCCCCTGGCGGGGAGATTGGAGAACATTTAAACATTTCCCGAAGCTAAAAACATATGTAAAATTGCCTTGTAAAAGTATAGTAATTTCTAGTCAATCTGGGCCATTCATTAGGCAAATGATCTGACGGTAGAAGTTATGTTTAGTTTAGGGTTTTTTTCCCTAGAAGGCAACCCCTCGCTTTTATGAGGGTATTGTATTACGGCTGTGTATGGTATGTGTGTATTCTCAGAGCGAGAAACAGAGAGGGAGAATGTGAGAGAGAACAAAGAATATTGCAATGGATATGCTGTAGGTTTTGTCTCTTCGTTTTGCTGGATAATAGAAAGGAAGGACTGGCTGTTCGGGGTGGACGTAGCCCAAACTGGGTGAACCACGTATATCTGTGTCTCTCTGGTTTTATGTGTTTTGTGTGCTTGTATTTTCCGCATATTTTATGTGTTGCATTGCTCTGTAATATATAATTTTCTAACAAATACTAATTAACGGTAAAACTTACGAAAAATAACAGTAACTAATAGCTTCACTATTTCTTGACAAGTAACTTATGATAGGTATTGTCAGGTTTTAGAAAAAGTTGAAGTGAAAAATGTATAAAAGATTATTGCTTGTTGCTCATGACCATGAAACCAAGTTTGCCATGCTATTTTGATAGGAAGCTTAAGTTGATCCATATAATATCTGGTCGATATGACTGAGACTCTGGCATCAGTATCTCCACTGCAACATTTTCAAAAAACCAATAATATATCATATAGTCAAACTTTTACTTGTAACAGAGAAAAAAAATCAAGGTGTTGGATAATGTGGGTCAACTAAGTTTAGTATGGCAATGCTTGCATACCTATATACCCATATGCAAAGGCCTCCTGCTGTGAGTTTTTGATATATGGGGAGCACAGAGTCCGAGGAATCCTTCCAGTTGTCAAAGAAGGTGTAACTACAAAATTTGAATTATTCAAAACTATATATAAATCGTTGAGTTTGAGTTAATAGATTTCTTACTTGCAGGGAGCCCATTGCAAAATTTTCCACCTTGAGTTGCATGGAGTGCGTTTTGAAAATCCGGTCTGTTATAATATTTGATTGCATAGTTATCCAGACAGGGAACATAGGATGATCGTGATGTTGTACTCAACCTCCTTTTTAACTGTGAAAGGTGAAACAATACATATTATATGGTTGAAACAACATGAGAATTATATGAAATTTGTAACATTTTATAATCAAATATTTAAAATATTTTGAGACAATAAATAATGAATTTAACTTCTTTTAATTTACTTTATTGTGAATGTGTTATTACTTACAGGATTTTTTGTGCTTGTGGTAGCATTTACCTAGCACTTGGGCGTCTAGAGACTGTACTTATCAAAACCTTACAAACCATAAAAGTTAGAACATAAGCCTGCATAAAGGAGAAGCAAAACCAACAAAACATATTGAAAAGCATAACCTGAGGACGAGGAGAAGCACAACCGTTCACCATTAATTAAACATAATACCATTCACCATTCCAAGTTCCTACAAACATGAGATATATTTATAACAAATTTATAGATTTCAATTATTAAACAGAGGACTGTTCACCATTCAAAAGAATTCAACAGATTCTTGAAGAGTGGGACCCTCTCTTCTATGACACCCATTAAGGGGATAATTATCAATAGATGGGACATATAACATACCCATTTTCATTATTTATCCTATTCATTGAATCCAAAATATACAACAAGGCTTACATGGCTAAATTTGGGAATGAAACGAAAGATCCAAACAAAGACAAGGAAATGGTCGATGGATTCAAAGCAATAGTTTCTATCATTTGTCCTGAACAAAGGGACCTCTAAAGAACTAATTTACTACATTTATCACAAGGAGTAATCCATTTGAAAATGTAAATGTACTCATTGATATGAGTACTATGAAGCTTATTGCATGCTGATCATATTTTGGTTTTAAAAATCTAAAATTGTAGACGCTTGCACCTCAAGTTCCCAACTTCTCAGTAGCAAAAAGACCATTTGTACTGCTATTTGGAGCATGTGCCTGAAGAGGATCATTCTCAACATGTAAATTTCATAACTTTCACAAGAACCAATATTCATTTAATTTAGACCTCCATGTCCCCAATGATTCAAATTAATCAAGGTTTCAAATCATCCTCCCTTGATGACTTTTCTAGATATATTCACTTCTAGCTTTTACACTCTGATTAAGATTGCTCTTACTTGCTATTTGACCAGAGTCCCTTTTATTCTGCCACTTGCTGAAAAGCTAGAATTTGAAGTTTGAACTTTAGTCTCACCAACTCAATTTAGAAGAATCCTTTTGCATTAATATGATGCTTTGAGCATCACTTTTATGCTAAGCTTCCAACTGTAGCATTGAGAAGAATATGCTTCTTCTATCAAAACGCAGATTTGAACTCTAGTTGGTACCTAATATTGATTTTCTCAAAAATATGTTCTTATGCCATCGTCATACTTCTCAAAGCATGCTCGAACAACATGTTCATTTTTTTAAATATAGGACTACCTGACAATATAGTGAATTTGAAGCATGCATGTAAACAAAAATAGTTGACCTGGTTAAAATATTCCTTTTCTAGTCATTTGGACATAGCCATGCAACCAA